>JALLBJ010000025.1:0-84185 GCA_036940105.1 Skeletonema potamos
AACCCACGACCACACGGTTAAAAGCCGGGCGCTCTTCCAACTGAGCTAATTCGGTTGCTCTCTTACATGGGCGGTTTTTATATTTATAATGTTGCAACTTTTGTGAAGCACGCACTCCGTCTGCCAAGCAGTGACGTTGCTGGAGCTGACATTTATTCATAATATTGACTGCTGATATAACTGATAAGGCTGTCAAAAAAGTAAGACGAGTTGGGTGCGAGGTTAACGGAAGTAAACAAAAGAGAACATGAGGTGTGCATGATAGACTGCTTCTTCCGTAGTACATGCATGCTTTATAAAAAATGATTACCATATGCTAATATAACATACATACATAAAGGCTCTAATCTTCATTCCATATTCTGCCACAACTCAAACAACGACATCGTTCGACAACTAACTCGCCACGGTCCTTCATTCCCCAAACCTCGCCTTTTGTCATGTCACAATTTCGACTCGTATTGCTCCCAACAATTTCAATGTTTGGGCTTTTACAGGAGGTGCAGGTTTTTCTTGCAACAGTGCTATTTGAGGAAGTGATGTTTTGAATCATCTGTTTTTCCATATCATCCCAGTTGCGTTTCGCTTTTGGCTTTTTATCATTCATATTGTCAGTGCTATTCGAGTCTAAGATTTGGTGCCATATAGATGATGTCTTCTTTCGCTTGCGGTACGGATTGTTCATTGTATCACTTTCACTACTTCTATGATATGTAGGCGCTGGTGGTTTTTCGTTTGCAATATTGGGTAAATTGATATTGGGATTTTGCAACTTGCGGAGCTTTTCGGGTAATACCGTTTCCCTGATGAACCCCCCTTCTGTTTCACTATTATGATTATTTGCAGATGATTTCCTCTTGTTGCTACTCCGAGGAACATTATACTTTCTCACTTGCGCTGGCATGGATTTGAACGAAGATGGCCCATCCGCCAACAGGCTTGCTAATGGATCATCTGCATTGCTTTTTGTCTTCTGAAAAGCTCTAGCCGACGCTTCCCCAATTTCTTCGCGCAGCTCCACGAATGCCTCTGCAAATAATTCTTGAACTTTTGGCAATTGATTATTCATGCGTTCATTATCGACAAGCAGAGAGCTCTTTTTACTCCTCTTTGGTTCTGATTGCTTATTCTTTGAGGAAGAATGTCCTGACGAAGGGCCGTAATCTTGGTGTTTCCCAGTGGTGTAGTAATGCAAAAGGCAAAAACATTGCGACGAAGCAATGCCGGGGATAACAAAGCAGGACTCTCCCTTGCATATCACGCAAGGTTTGAGTGTCGCTGCTGATGATGAAGACGTTGTAAGGAATGACATAATATTGTACTCCTGAGCTTTTTTCTGCTAAGATGGCCGGCCGGAGAGGTATCGGAGATCGGAGACAGATGCATACTTTCAATAGAGGAGATGAATTGAATATGAGTAAGGCGGCATACGATAGGAGGGAACGAAGGGCGTTTTGGACACGCGCCTCTACTGTGGGAATTGGTATCTCGCAGGACCATCCAAGCAATTCAACCAAAACATCAAATCACAACATCTATCACTTCACCTAAATCCAAGCATAAAATCTTTTACTTAGTGCGTCACTCTACACAATCATCACTATCAATCAACGCAGTCCATCATGACTCTTTTAGGAAGCCACACACCAGCGTCAGCTTTCGCTGGCGTTAGAACTCTTACCAATAGCCACCGCTCACTTCAGATTCTGACGAAGAATGCTCCCTACGCTCTTCCAGCTGTAGTGCCAAATACAGCAACCAGGATAGCCAGTAATACTGCTTTGAATAGCCTCAACCCCATCGCCCTTCTTGGAGGTGCAGCACAAGATACACTCGGACCGGCAGCTATATGTACCATGGCTCTTCTTGCTGTGCAATATTGTGCCCAGCCACCTTTAACCAGGAAATTTCTAGATAGTCGCGCCAATAAGAAGGGGATTACAATGGTCGAAGAAGTCTGCAAGATGGGGTTATCTGCTATGTTTTTCATGAGTATGGGTAAAGATGTAGTGGCATCGAGCCTGAAAGGCTGGACACTCCAGTCATCTCTACTTTTAGCTGGTCTACCTGCAGTACTCTATGCAATACAGGGAGTACTAACCTATCTTGGCTATCAACATACCGACTCTGTTACATTCAACGGTCTGAACCAAACTAAAACATTATCAGCAGCACTCTGGTGCTACTTATTGATGGGCAAGAGGCAAAGTGCTGTGCAAATTGTCGCTTTGGGAATCCTTGTCTTCTCGGCTCTTTTGTTCCAAGGTACGGTTTCCTTTTCTAGTTTGTTTGGAAAAGGTGATGATAACAGTAAGGACAACGGAGGTAAAGAGAGCAAACATACTAGCTTTTCAAAGGGAATTCTCCCTTGTCTTGGAGCTGCTGGTATCTCGGGGTTAGCTGGAGCTCTCTCTCAAAAAGGAGTTCAAGTGGCTGGTGGATCTGGTCGAAATCCCTATCTCTACACGATGGAGCTTGGATTATTCTCTTGCATCAGCCTTATCATATCCATATTTGCGACCAAGAATGGAAGGAAGGCATTGAAGGAAGAGGGTGGCATCTTCAACCACTGGACACCGTTGTCTATAATTCCAATCGTTGTGAGAGCCTTGGGTGGAGTGTTAACAGCATTGGTTCATAAGTATGCTGGAGCCACAAGGAAGGGCTATGCTCTTATTGCGGGGCTGATATTGACAGGATTGACTCAAAGTGTCATAGAAGGAGAGAGGTTATCTTTTGATGAACTCTCAGCGGTGGTATTTGTCATCTTGAGTTCTTATCTTCATCTGTCATATCCTCCCATGGTTGTGTAGTAAGAGTAGTATTGTAGTGTATTCAAAATTGATGTTATCAGCACTAAAAAGTCATTTAGATTGTATTACATACAAATCTTTGTTTATTTTCCTTTCTTCTTTTCCATCTTTTTCCTCATCCTTTTGATTTCTTTCGGCGTCATACCCGTCGTATCAAACTCATCGTCGTCAGCAGTGGGTGGATTGAGAAGCTTGATTTGGTCTCTTTCTAGCCCATTCTCACGATCCCCGTCAAAGAAAACAACATTGTAGGTGCTACCAGTAACTTGAGCAATTTTTCCAGCAAAGAAGGCTCCTCCGAGGTCAGCCTCTACCTCATCTCCTACTTTTAGTGGTGAAGTAAATTGCCAATTTGGATCTAACTGAGCCGAGGACGAGCTCTCCTGAGAAATACCATCTCCCGAAAGACACCAGCTGTTAAAGTCTTTCTTCACAGAATCGATTTGTTCGAAGAATGGACGGACCCGAAACAAGCTTAGCCGTCGCATTCTTTCAGGTGTCATGGTAACTTCACCGTCATCGTTTGGCTTCAGATGAGCAGTCATCGCAGCTTCAGCTATCCTCAGCCGACCTTCTTCGACTGCTGCCAAGTACATATCTCTATGTATGTCAAGTATAGCGGAACCATAAGAATGAATGCGTTCTAGTGCCTCAACAAATGATGCTTCTGAAAGTTTAGCACTTGACCCGGTTGCTTCGTCCACCAAATTACACCGCGTTGCCAGTTGCTGCGCAACGCCATTCATAAAGCTGGGACTGTCGCTTGGAACAACGTCCAAGAATTCAAGCGGTAAAGCATCCACCAACTGAGAGCGAATGTTTTGTGGTAGTTGATTGACTTTTCCAATATAGCGGTTGTCACTTTGTGGTGTTAACACATCTTTCACTTTGTTTCTTCGTAAGGCTGCAGACCTAGAACCTAAGTAATCCAAATCCCAAACATGAGTGTCAATGTTGAATGTCAAATGAATCGATGTGTCATAATTGACATCACTTGATTCTTCAACAGTATCCGTTGTGTGGGGAAAGCCTGCAGGAATAAAGAGCACGTCACCTTCCCTAGTTACAACATCCATTAGCAACTCTGACCCCAATCTCCCCTCAATTCCTTCCAACAACGTATGTAGAGGCAAGCTATCCTCACCCTTGCCTCTAGCAAATGGATCTGCATTAGGTTTTACACCTCCATCAGTAGGTGGAGTAAACACTCTCCATCTCTTTGCACCCTCCACTTGAACAACTAGCACATCTTGACGATCAGTATGAGGAGGAGCCGACGTACGCATGCCTTTCGCAGTCACATACATATTCAGCGCTCCAGGAAGTGATAGAGCATCAGTAGATGCCAATGTTGGCCCTGCGAGACGAGGAATATGTGCTCCAATATTGTTGAAGATAACTGTACCAACTTCTAATGCAGATTTAACCTGTGGGAGAGTCATTCTTGCATCATTAAACGAGGATCCAGTAGGCTGCGATACGGCAGCAACTTGCCAGCCTTTCCTATTGTCAGTAGAGCCACGTTGCGCATCTAAAAAGTCCTCTTCCAGTGCCTTGGCAAGATGATGAAAGTGAAAGAAGTCACAAAATGCATTTTTGTGCTTTGATTCTGCCTTGGCCAAAACATATCCAGGAACGTAGAATGGTGTGCCGCTTAATCCTAGCAACTTATCACCATTGATGATACCATCTGCATTGTTCGTCTCTGCATCTACTTGGCGAATTGCACGAAAGATAGCGTAAAATGCTCCCTCTGGTGCATCTTCCCCTTCCTCTGCGAAACCAAACTCGTTTGCCCATTTGTTCCCCTCTTCCAAAGATTGCTGATACTGGGTGATGAATTTCTCTAAAAGTGACAAGGACGGGCTGGCTGGATCTGCTTGTGTGGAGATATCACCTTCAATGGCAGAGTGCAGCTGTATATTGCTCGTGACAATTTGAGTGATGCGCGCCGACGACGATGATGTTGTTGTGAAAGCCACTGTGTATGTAAGTGAAGATGAGAAAATCGAGGCAAGTGCAGATACTGCCACTATATTGGTGAAGATATTCGGTGGTCTCATCGCTCACGATGGAACACAAAAGCGATGTGTAATAGTAAAGAATGATTGAGCTGATCGTTGTGATGGTATGTGTCGGCATTATTTCGTGGAAGCGGTTGAAGGTGATGAAGGCGCGCGGCGCGGCGCAGTCATGAAACACGTCGTGTGGCGTCTCTGTTGAGACCCAGATCTTCTGGAGCTAAATGGCAGAGATCACCCCCAACCTACGGCTACCAGAGAGATAGAGAGTCAGCTGAAATACAACCGTGAATAGACACAAATTGAAATGCTACTATTCAATAAATAATGGCACCATGGTGATGGTGCCCTGTCCTATTCACTACCTACAAACCTCTGACTCAGGTTGCCTGACGTGTGGGAGTTCGTCTGGCTATCTCTGCATACGTGGGCTTGCGGTCGTGCCCACGTTGGGTTTTATCTCCAACACACTCCTGTGAGTCCGATGGCATTTGTCTATCCATGTCGTTGGACTCAATACGGTTCATGTTTGCATCGAATTCAATCCTTTTCTGCATCTTTGCGTTATGTAAAGCTGTTAGCTCGTCGACGTCGACCGGTCCGTATTCATCGTGGCTGATGTTCATGATGATGTTTCTGAAACGACGGAACTTGGCGCCTCCGAGTGGCTTGGTAAAGAAATCTCCAACCATTTCATCCGTTGGGCAATATGCCAGTATAATTTCCTTGCGCTGCAGTACGTCGGCTACGAAGAAGTACCTGATATTCATGTGTCTAGTCCGCTTGCTGCTTGAACCACGTCCATTTGTTTCCAACAGCATGGCAGTTTGGTTGTCCTGGTGTACCACTGATGGCTTGAGGGGATAACCTTGCTCCTCAAGAAAATAGCGAGTCCACAGAATTGCGGGCATGTTTTCATGGACTGCCACTGTTTCGGCCTCTGTAGAGCTTGTTGTGTTGATCTTTTGTCCACTGGATGATCCATCCAGCATGCCTTTTCCAAACGTCATGTACGCACCAGTATGGCTCCTCATGTTGTCATGTACCGCAAAAGCCCCGTCGATGAACCAATGATTCTGGTCTAGGTGGGTAGCTGCTATATTCAATCGCAGGAACTTGGTCCTCCTGATGTACTTGATGGCTCGTGCCAGCTTCTTGTAGTCGTCTTCATCTGGTGCTTGCACTCGTTTTGTCAGGAATGACACCGTTGTACGCAAATCAGGTCGCCCCCTCTGACATACGAAAAGCATTTGGGCCGTCAAGCGGTGAAAGAGAGCAGCCGTTTCTGTGTCAAGCTTTGGTGCACTATCCCGCGTTTTGAATAAGTGGTCTGCCGCCGGCGTGGTTGCAGTTCCATTCATGTCCTCGGGCGCCTCCTCGAGCATACCGTCTAGGTACTCCTCCATATCCACGGTGAAGCTCCCCTTCTCTGAGAAGTCCAGTTTCATTCCAAGGTAGTCATGCACTTTGCCCCTTCTCACAGTAAGCTCTCCAACTTTCCCGTATTCCTCTTTTAGCGATGCGATGATATCGTCCACCACGGCGGGCTCCATATGGGAGAGCTTCAAGTCATCTACATGCCATACAATAGTGAATTGCTTTCCGTTGATCATTTTGTTCATTACGCACCAGTCATAGGGGTTGACAGTGAAGCCTCTGGCCTTGAGGCTGGTGGATAACTTTTTCCAAAAGAGTAATGCGGCCTTCAGAGTGCCATATAGCGCCACATTTAGCTTGCAGTAGATGTATGCTTGCCCACGGCGGTGATGTACATATTCCTGGTAAGTTTCCGGTGATATCTTGGCCAGTAGTTCCGCCATGCGTCCGTCTAGCATCACGTGCACGTCCTTCTCCCCATCGGGCATCTCGGTCTGGAGAAAGGCACTGGGTATGTCCAGGGTGGCCACGTCTCTTCCTTCGAACGCGTCAATCATACATGTCAACATAATTGCACCAAGTGATACGGTTGGGGATGATGATTCTGTCTTTGTTGTGTACAGTCTCTGAGGTCTGCCGTCGGCGCATCCGCGCCCCTTGATCTTTCCATCGCGCTTTTCCTTGAGATACATGAGGTATCTGAGTGCATTTGCACGTTCCTCCTCAGTTAATTCATACCAGTGCTTGGGTTGGAATCCCTGCATATCGTGTATTTGTTGCAGCTCCTTTTCGATCGCATCTTCTCCCTTTTCACCAAATTCCTTCAATCCCCTTCTCCAGTTCATCTGTTCCGTCACGAACAAGTGTTCAGCTGTTGTGGGATCAGTCTGTTCAGTCAAGAACAAGTATTCCGCCAGTTTGGTAATACGCAATGGGTCGTGTTTGGTTTTGATACTTTCAATCTCTTGCATTCCTTCGCCCCATCCGAGTGTCTCAGTCAGGAACAGGTACTCTGCTTCAATCTGGTCCATTTCTGTTTCTTCAAATCCATCCTCGGTTTGATCAGAGAAGTTGAGTAGAACTATTTCGTCATCGTGCGTATCTGTGCCAAACATCGTGAAGACATCATAGTTCTTTCTTGACTGGGACCTGAGATTCATGTGTGAGTATGTCCGCTCGGCTTCATCATCCACTTCCGTGATTGAACTGTCGTCCGCTTGGTCGTTGTCCACTCCTGGGATTTCGTCGTCGTCATCCTCATTATCATCATCATCTTCTTCTTCTTCTTCCTCGTCCTCATTCAATTCTGGGATTTTATCATAGTTTTCTTCTTCTTCTTCTTCATCTTCCACTCCTGGGATTTCACCGGCATCTTCTTCTTCATCATCATCGTCCACTCCTGGGATTTCACCTTCGTCTTCAGATGATCCATCGTCAGTTGTATGGTCTTCAGATGATTCGTCATCATTAGCATTGTAGTCACTATCGTCGTCGTTACTATCGTCGCCGACCTCATCATTCGTCACTCCTGCGTCCGCCGCGTCCTCAAGCGAAAGGTCGTCCTCGTCTCTAGCTAGGTCGGTGTAGAGTTCATCTAGGTCCACCCCGTCATTGTTGGAGAAGGTTAGGTGGCGGGGGGCATTTGCTCTGCGTGCCATGCGGTGTACCTGCGATATGACCTCATTGGGCATGGGTAGGCGTGTCCAGTGATTACGGTTAATGCGCCGCCCAGTGTTGAGGCTGATGAAATAATATGCGCCATTGGAGTTGCTGGGACGTGTAGCGAGTGCACCGACGGTGCGTGCTGTCATGGAATTATCGTGTTCCTCATGGGTTTGTACATACTCCCCGAATTCCAGCTGAACATTGGCATTGAAATCCACACTACGATTAAGGACGATCTGTGATGGACTCTGAGTAGTTGAGATGCCGCCCTTGAGAGCAAACATGTTACGCCAGTAGACAGCATGGTATACCATCTCAATGACGAAGATGGGTGGGATGTGTTGATATGGGAGAACGTTAAAGAGTGCACGGACGCGTTCCTTGATAGTCCGGTTGAATCGTTCAGCCTCATGAACGTGCTCATCACGAGCAACGATCTCAAGTTGAACATGGAGGTCTGCCAGATCACCGCGCATGGATTCGAATTGATTGTCAGCAAGCATGAGAGTCACACGGAACCCCCGAGTTACATAGGTTCCAATAATTGTCTTGAAATGCGCGATGATGTGTCCGTTCCGCATAGAGTTGAGTTTTCCCGCAGTTCCGAACTTGATGTGTCTGGAGATGGTCATGAGAAAAGGAATTCCAGTCACTTTCATAATGTTGACGGATAAGGTCACATCCTTGTACTGCTCATGGATATGGGGGGGAATATTGCTGGGAGTTATACGGACAGCACGTGGCTGTTGACGGACGGTCTTGCCTTGAAGACTGCCGAGATCTGGGCCCCATATAAATTCAGCGTTTTTTATGTCTTGTACAGAGACTGGACAGTTGGGAATCAGGTTCATACTCACGTAGCGAATAAAATCACGAGTTGAGGGTCGACCAATCCTGTGCTGGATTGATCGTGCAAGTTTGGCTTGCGTGTAATCACGACCAGATAGCTGTTTAATATTATCTTCTACAGTGGTGATGAGTAATGTTCCAGCAACTTCAGTCCGGTTGGCCGTATCAAAATAATAGAGTCGTCTACTGGCCTCATGAAACTTCAGTATAGTTCCATCGTCCTTGTGCACGTGAAAGCAATTGTCTACAGCACTATCGAAAGTGACTCTAAACTTCTCTTTCACCCTGCTGAGAGATAGTAGGATGTTGGCAATCCCTTCCGGAAAATACCACACCCATCCGTATCCGGACAAGAAACCCCTCCAATATGTGGTCCTGACCCCTGCATTGCATCTGATAGTCAGCGGAATGTTACAGCGGTAGATGTTTGATAAGAGCTTACGGTTGCTGAACACATCAATGGTACTCTGATTATCGATGAGCATCCAGGAGTCGGGAATGCCGCCTTTAAAACACGACGTCGGTGTCGTCGTCGACCTGTTATCGGATTGAAGGAACATTAGTTGCTCGAGCTCATCACCACAGTAGAAAACAACACCCTTGCGTGATCCAGCACTTACATCAACGTCATCCCTCACACTGTCGCCGGAAGTAGACCCCAAGATATGTAGTACCGTTCCATCACGATGTTTTTTGGCACTGCACATGTCTGTGGGATGATTCCATCCACACCGCTCACATACCTCCTTCCTATCATTCCCCTCCTCAACAGTGTTGAAAGAGAGACCCGCATTATCACTGGCAACATCGTCCTTGCGGCCTTTATCCTTCCTTTTTGGAACGGTGTTAATCAACAGACTGTATGCACCCTTCAATGTCTTGGGAAAGTTGTTCGTGTTACTGAGATAATCTCTGCAGAAAGCGTCCACTAGGTGACCGTATCTACTGCGATCTGCATTAAGGAGGAAGTGCATAGCCTTAAGCCGATCCTTTCCCATCTCCAAAGCCTGCTCCTTGCCCTCCGCGGTCATGTCCTCAAGTTTCGTTCCGTGCTCCTGACAGATAATATTGGTGGCCCCATTGCAGGTATGGAGGACATCGGATCCACATGCTCCTTCAATCACCTTGATGCTCTGAACGAATCTATGGTAGTATTCTTGATCGGACTCGGTCTTCCTTTGGATTAGGTTCACGCTATCCCTCACAGCGTTAAACATTTTCATGAAAGGCTCTATCTTTTTTGAAGTAACGGTGATGGTGTTGGTAATAAGGAGTTGGCGGAGCGTGATGACGTCACATGTGTTGATCATGTCCTCATACCCATCAAGTTCTTGAAGAGTGGACAATAGTTGTGGTCCAACTTGTCCCAGATATAGGTTGAAGGCCTTACACAAATCCGATGCGATCTTCTCCTTTTTCAGGAGGAATCTATCCAGCAACTTGCTGTACATAATTTCATCTGCCTTAGTGGGGTTATCCTTTAATGTTGGCGGTTCTTCTTCGACGAGCACGCCTTTCAAAATCGATTGTCTGGCTAAAGGATCATAAAGTTTACCAATCTGAATTATAATCTTTTCGTCGGTGGCCTTAAATTCCGCACGTTGATCAATCAAACTATCAGCGCCGAGTTCAAATACTCCCAGCTTCGGCTCAGCCCCGGTGAACGTCTTTCTATTCTCCCTGCCGTGTCCTTTATTCTGGTGGTGCCTCCTGGCATGGGTGTTATTGTTGTTGGCGCTTGGCTTGGTGCCCCCGCTGTCAGCGGGAGGTTCCGATGCCATGACAGCAGCCGTTTTTATTTATTGAATATGTTGAGACCCAGATCTTCTGGAGCTAAATGGCAGAGATCACCCCCAACCTACGGCTACCAGAGAGATAGAGAGTCAGCTGAAATACAACCGTGAATAGACACAAATTGAAATGCTACTATTCAATAAATAATGGCACCATGGTGATGGTGCCCTGTCCTATTCACTACCTACAAACCTCTGACTCAGGTTGCCTGACGTGTGGGAGTTCGTCTGGCTATCTCTGCATACGTGGGCTTGCGGTCGTGCCCACGTTGGGTTTTATCTCCAACAGCGGTTTTGATTCCCTATTGCTATTTTTTATTCATATAGATTGCGCATGGGGTTCTAAGGCTGTTACCAAAAAACGGAAATAGCAGTATCAGTTGAAGAGACGATTATTTTGTACCCCCCTCTTTCACCTATTCTACCCCCTTTTTCAGAGAATTTTTTATCGCAAACCGATTTCAGCACAAAAATTACATGAGCCACCGTCATCTTCTCAGGGTTAGATTGCACATCGAAAAGAAACACCATTGAATGATTTGTGTAAGGCATGACTATTTCATCATTTAGCCTTCTATCTGTAGCAACCCAAGTTGGTTATTCAGCTCGTCTTGTGTCTTCGTGTCACACAGTTTTCCTCCCATTTCCAACAGGTGAGGCATATGTCTAACGATATCAAGCATAGTGCCAACATCACATCTCGTGGAAACAAACCCCAGCAAGAACGGCATAACCCCAGTTTGTAAACCTAAAAATGATTGATGTTGAAGCTTCACATTGTGTTTCTTTTGCAAATACCGATGAATCTTCTTGGTAATGGCCTCCTTCTTCGAGCGGCTCCGTAAGTTGGCAGCTAAAGAGTGGAAGCAGTCATTCATTACAGTTTTTCCGAATACACTTCGAGGACTTCCACTAAAGAATGATTCTACAGTGTGGTTGCAAACCTCTAGTGCATCAAAACTTGAGTCATCATAAATACTATTTCGAAGAGCCATTTGTCCCGATGCCGATATTTGATTATTGTCCAAGATCAACTCCTTCAGTGTGTTATTTTTTCGTAGGGCATAGGCAAATGCAATAGCTCCTTCGTCGCCAATGGAATTGTTAGACAGATCAATTTGCTCTAACGTCTTGTTCCCAGCTAAATTGTTTGCAAGAGATATTGCCGCAGATGGTCCCAACGAGCAGCCTCGAAATCCTAATTTGTGAATCGTTGGCATCAAATTGATAGTTTTGCCTATCCTCGTTGCGTAATAATTAGCACATGCCACCCGCCGACTTGCATTTGAGCTAGCCAATGGCCAAACGCCGATTTCAACCACCTTGGTTTCTGTCAACGCTCGCAATACCATATCAATATGCTCCGAATCATACTCACTCGTTCCAAAACATACATACTTCAAATTAGTGTTCCCACGCAGGGATTCGGCGAATGATACTGCACATTCTTCACCTTTACTAAGAATATTGTCGATATGTACTTGTCTCACTCTGGGATCATTCGAATCAATGCGCTGGATGGTATCTCGACTATATGCGGAGAGACCGCCCGGGAAGTTTCGATGGATTTCAACGAAGTTGTTACTTTCGTTCATGGTGTGTCGTCGCATATATGTCGTGTGCCACGGATTTAGTTCAATGCTCCGTTCCTATTGTTAAAATCAGAATCCCGTCCCTCACATTGCCATTCCATTACATTTATTACCGTCCACTAACCTTGAGACACAAGAGAGCAAGACAAACACCCCCGTTAAGCATTCAACACACCACACACCAACTATTTCATGTAGAATAGTGTAGAATGTAGAGGCAGGGTAACTACCTATTCTACATACCGAAGCTTGGATAAGTAGATGTGCTTTATGTTTCGGGTAACTTGCGAAAACACTGATCTAAAGGGTTTTGAATTGACGAGAAAAAGCGATTACACTTTCTGACAGTTATGCTTTAGTTTTTGATGCCAACGCACCAAAAGACTCGTTTTTCACTCGTTTGACAGACAGCCAGGTAGTTGTTACCATAGTAATGAAATTGATCTTGTTCGCTGTTTGTGTGCGCACGTAGAAGTGAAGCATTGTTGTTTTTATTTGGTATCACTTCACTATGCCATCGATAGCTGGCAGCGTTAGGAGCACCGGTTACGATAAAGAATCGAAGGCTGCCGACGACGGTGGATTAGATTGTGCTTCGTCCAAGGCGGCGAACGAAGTAGATGCTGGCGATGGCTCAGTAGTTTCGTCTGGTTACGCAAAAATGGAGGAAGATGACGCCTCGAAGACATCTGCTATCTTATCATCGTATGTGAACATAGATGCCGTCGACGACGACAATTTCTCGGTTGCGTCCAAGGCTTCTGTTTTATCCAAATTCTCGGTCCAAACCAACATCTCTCAGATTGCCGCCGCAGTTCTCCCCAAAATGGAAAGCTTGCCGTGGACTACCTTCCTCAGTCTCTTCATTTGGGCAGCTATTCCCGCTGTGGTTTACCTCCTCCTCTTCACTCAAATGGGATTTGGAGAGTCGTTCTACTACGCGCTGTCGCAACAGTTTGGAGGACAGGCATACATTCCTACTTCGATTCTGGCTGGGTATGGTTTCGTCTTCTACGTTCTCGATGTTGATCAGTGGAACACCAAGGCTGGTAACGTCTTCCGTGTTCTCAGCATCGCCTCCATGTTTGTGCTCTTTGTCATCATCGTCATGTTGGTTTCGAACCAATTTCCATATGGGGTGATTGCACTATTTGCACTCGTCCAACCGCTCTGGCTTTTGTCTGTGAAGACCTTCGTTTACAAAGACACAGAAACCCGAGTTTATTTGAATTGGCTAAGCGGACCGCTCCTCTTGCTTGCTCTCCTTACTGTTATTAGCTTTGTGGTTTGGGTGAGTGATAATTATGTGAATCAGTGGAATCAAGTGACCAAGGTGATGGCTGCAGAGCGGACCCAATGCTCTGCCGACTTTAGCAACTATCCAAACTGTATGTCTAACAATGGTTTTGGAGGCACATGCTTTCGTCTCAATGAGATGGTGGATCCACCTGTCCTCGTCTTCGAAGACAACTGTGAATACACTTGCGTCTATGTCTATGACGATTGCGCCAATGGGTTTGTTTTGTGGGGAGGTCCTATTTTGATGAGTTTGTCAATGATCTTCCTTGGGTCGTTTTGCACATTTTTGCGCACTGGTAAGTTTGAAGTTGGATTGTGTATGTTTCATTGTTAAATCCACACACAAAGTCTAATGTTTGTATTACTTCTCTCAGAGGGAACAAATGAAGCTGAAATCTTCAACTTTGGAAAGATTTGGATCTTCGTTCTCTGTATTTTGTGGGCATCGGCATCCTTGGCTGGTACTGCTGCCGGAGTGACTGCGTCTCTGGCAACTTTGACTCTAGCTTCTTTGGTTGGCTCAGCTATTTTCATGTCTGCAAGTTTTAGCAAGGAGCACCAGAAAAATAGCACCAAGGCCGTTATTGATAGGCTGCGACAGAAATATTCGAATAGCCTTGATTATATCCGCGGTGCATTCATTGTCACGTGCCTTCCTTTCATCGTTGTGTACTTTTTCCTCTCCGTGGTGAATCAATTTTTCCGAAAGAGTGGTTTCAATCCCATCGCACAGCCTTCCAAGGAAGGAGATGATGATCACGATAGTCTTTTCACTGTGAAGGGAAAGAAACAAATGAGTAGGATGTTGTCCTGGGATCGTGTTCGGGTGATTACCATAGCTATCTATTGGGGAATCTTTTACATGTCAATGCAGGTGATTGTGGCTCAATTAACAGTCGTTTTCCTAAGTTGGCTGATTGACGCGACTGCGGATTTCGGAATGGCTGCAGTATCCGGAATTATTTCCGTAGTTGGTGTAGTGATGTTCCTCCTTCCTCCGGTTCCAGGTGTACCTGTTTACTTGACTCTTGGTATTGTACTAGCCGCACAAGGTTATGAAACTCTCGGATGGATGGTGAGTTGATTGATATTATAGACCCTTCCTCTGGTTCTAATACTTCGCGCTCATTGTCATCGTCGTCCATATTCACAGGGATCCATCTCCTATGCCACCGCTGTGGGGCTTGTCCTAAAATTGTTTTCCAGTTCCTTGCAGCAAAAGCTCATCGGTGAACAGTTGTCGCATATAGTCAAGGTGAGGCAGTTCGTTAGCATCAATTCCACGTTGATGAAGTCGATGAGGATTGTCCTTGGCGAGAAAGGTCTATCCATTCCTAAAGTGGCGATCCTGATCGGAGGCCCGGACTGGCCAACTTCGGTCTTGTGTGGAATTATGCGACTTGATCTTGCTCAGATCGTGTTGGGAACTACGCCAATCGTTTTCCTCATCTTTCCAACTTGCTTGACTGGTGCGCTCATGTACATGACGTCTTTGGAAACGTACAATGGGAATCCGGTGTACCCTTGGGCTGCTTCAGTTACCACCGTGACTGCTTCATTGACTGCAATTGTTCAGTTTGGAAGTATGCTTGTGGCCGCTTACTACTTGGAACAAACTACCACTCGACGCGCAGAGGAAGCGAAAGCAATTGGAGACGACGAAGAAGTGAAAGCGGCTGATGAAAAAGATGAATACATGAACAAATGTTACCATGATGTAACTCGATGGGCCGTTGTTCCAGCGTTCTGGAAAGCTGTTATCCTTGTTTCCATGGCGTCCATCATTGCAAGTTGCTACCTGGTTCAATTCTTCTCCGACTTGTGCTTCGTTCCGCATACTTTGACTGATTCAATTGAAGACAATCTTGGTGGAAATGTTGCAAACATGTTTCTACCTCTTGGTTGGGTGGCAGTTGGCTTATTCACTCTGTCCACCATTTTGCTCGGATTGTTTTCGAAATGGGGAGGGAACAAAGCAAAGAGATTGTCCGATTCGGAATCTTCGGATCCCTTGGTTGATGAAGGCCCATGGATCTTCTGCTAGATGTCCGATGTTCATACCTCCTTGTCTCCTTAGGGTTTCGTAAATTATATGTGTTTTAGATCTAGCCATGTCGATGTAAAGATTAACAACTAACTACTCTAGTTTGATTCTTAAGCACACTCCACCTGGTCTATTCATGTCACTCTAGCTTGAAATGTTACTTGCATCAAACCAGTGCTCAGATATGCCAATAACAGAGCTGAGCACGATGAGTCTGAACTTTAAGGAGAAAAGGCTTGTTGCTTAAGGTGAATTCTCCTGGCCCTCATTTCTTCACGAGCACAATAATAACTGTGGTTATTAATCAATTACCTCCCACCGAAACATGTTCTCAAATAGTTCAATTACTGCGGTGATCCCCTTGTCCAACCAAGTTTTATCTAGCTCACGTCGACGTTGTTGCATCTGTAGAAATTGTTGTGACTTTTTGATTTCAGAAACCTCCTCACGATATGCTCGTTGGAATGGTGATACTTGAGTGTCACTACCAGCTTCGTCCAAAGACGTCTTTTCATCATCAACTTCTTGCTCTTCCTTTCCTCCATCCTGCTCTGCAATATGCTCTTGTGTATTAGTTGATTTCTCTTTGCGAAAGCCGATCGCACCTCCTCCTCTCGGCAGGAAGGCGGTGTTAGAAGGTGCTAGCGACCATCTAGTAGTCGACTCTGCTGCTGCTGTCGCCGCCGCCGAAATAAGCAGCAAGAGGACTGCAGCTGCAGCTCGAAGGAGAGACGGGCCCATCATAACAACAAACTGGATGACTACAATACAACATTAAGTAGAAGTATCATAAGATCTTCGGCTTGGTACATACGAATATGTCGTGTATGGTACCAGATGATACCATACAAAGTATGTAGTTTGAGAACAGTGATTCCAATGTCAGCACAGTTAATGCCCCAATCCCATATTGTGGAGGATGTCACATCCTTCATTTTGTCTTTTTTTAGCAAAAAAAATAAAAGATTATACACACACACTCACCACCACATCTGATAGGCTATCGCAAAGCCATGGTGAAGGAAGATCGCTCCGACTGGGTGGCCGTCGCCCCCGAGCACACCACCACCACCGAACAGCAGCACATCAAACCTGCCGTCTCGGCCTATCAATTTTTCCAACGCGAACACAGCTCCTCCATCCATCAGCAATTAGCATCCTCCGGCAAACCCACCGATGTGGGTGCACTCGGACGTGAGGTGTCGTACCGATGGCAAAATCTAACCCCGTCGGAAAGGAAGCGGTATGAGGATTTAGCCGCGCAGGATAAATCTCGATTCTTGGCTGAGAGTCATAAGCGCGACGTGGAAGCGATGCAGCGGAAGGAACGGCTGCAGAAGGAACGTGAGACGCTAATTTTAGATGATCAGGGGGAGGGGAGGACAAGGAGATCGAGGCAGAAGGAACAGAAAAAGGCGGAGAGAAAACGTATGAAGAAGCAAGAAAAGAAGAGGGCTAAGGCTTCTGCTAAGAAGAAGGTCAAGAAACGAGATGGGGCCGATGATGATTCAGATTATCAAGATGATCACGATAGTGACAGCTCATCCTCGAGCTATCAAGATGACTCCTCATCTTCCTCCTCGTCGTCATCTTCATCCTCCTCATCAGATTCCGAAGACTCTTACAAAAAGAAGGCACCGAGACGACCAGTCAAAGTCTCCCAAGCCGTCCAACAACGACGCGAAAAGGCCAAGCAAGAAAAGTTGCAAAAGGAACATTACATCGAGCAACGCCAATCAGATGTCAGATCAGAACGTGCCGAGCAGGCAAAGCGACGATTGGAGTACCTACTAAAGCAAAGTGATATCTTTAGTCATTTTGGGAATGTCAAACAGGAAAAGGCACGGTTGGGATTGTCAAGTAGTGCTGCGGCAACATCCTCACAATTGGAGTCGAAATCAACTGCCATGTCATCATCGGGGGACAATAAGGCCATTGTTCGAAATCCCAGTGGTACTATTGGAGGAAAGATCAATGATTATCAAGATGAAGAAGAACGAGAGGAGGCGGATGAACATGATGCGACATTTTTGACAGCTCAGCCTT
Source organism: Skeletonema potamos (assembly GCA_036940105.1). NCBI lineage: Eukaryota > Bacillariophyta > Thalassiosirophyceae > Thalassiosirales > Thalassiosiraceae > Skeletonema > Skeletonema potamos. The sequence continues at coordinate 17,500 of JALLBJ010000025.1, forward strand.
CCACGTTGGGTGGTGGGAAGATGAGGCAATATCAATTGGAGGGACTGAATTGGATGATCCGTTTGCAGGAAAATGGGGTCAATGGAATTTTGGCCGATGAAATGGGATTAGGGAAGGTGCGTAGAGCAATTTTCTTGCAGCTTTATCCATGTCCCCCTTCCTTTATTCATCGTTAACACTGACACTTTGTTGGTGTGCATTTTTTGTTTTACTGAAATGTAGACTATGCAATCCGTTTCAATCCTAGTTTACATGTTGGAGTTTAAGCGAGATACAGGACCGCATCTAATCATCGTTCCCAAGTCTACGCTTAGTAACTGGATGAATGAATTAGAATTCTGGGGTCCTACTCTAAAGGCGGTAAAATTCCACGGTAACAAAGACGAGCGTTTAGATATTGCAACAAATGTCTTACAACCGGGTCAACGTGATGAAGAGCGCAAGTGGAACGTCGTTGTTACTACCTACGAGATTTGCAACCTCGAACGAAACGTGTTGAACAAATTTGCATGGTCGTATCTTATTATTGATGAAGCACACCGTCTCAAGAATGAAGCGTCAACGTTCTCTCGGATTGTCCGTACGTTGGAGACACGCTTTCGATTACTGTTGACCGGCACTCCTTTGCAGAATAATTTGCATGAGTTATGGGCATTGCTGAACTTTCTTGTTCCTGATGTGTTTGCATCGGCAGAACAATTTGATGAGTGGTTCAACCTTGACATTGATGATGCCCAAGAGAAGAATAAGTTGATTTCTCAGCTGCACAAAATCTTACGCCCCTTCATGTTGCGTCGTCTCAAGGTAGATGTGGAGAAGAGTCTGCCGCCCAAATCAGAAACTATTCTATTTACAGGAATGAGTTCCATGCAAAAGAAACTGTACAGAGACATTTTAATGCGTGATTTAGATACACTTACTGGTAAAGGAGGCTCGGGAAGTCGAACGGCGGTGTTGAACATCGTAATGCAATTGAGAAAATGCGCCGGTCATCCCTACCTGTTTCCAGGAGTGGAAGATCGTACTCTCGACCCTCTAGGAGAGCATTTAGTTGAAAACTGTGGGAAAATGGTATTGCTTGACAAGCTCCTGATTCGTCTACAAGAGCGTGGCCATCGTGTGTTACTGTTCACTCAGATGACTCGTATTTTGGATATCTTGGAGGATTATATGCACATGCGTGGCTTTCAGTACTGTCGTATTGATGGTAACACTACGTATGAAGATCGTGAAGAGCGCATTGACGCATACAACAAGCCCGACTCGGAGAAGTTCCTCTTTTTGCTTTCGACGAGAGCTGGTGGTCTCGGTATCAATCTACAGACAGCTGATGTGGTCATATTATTTGATTCGGATTGGAATCCGCAGGCTGACTTGTAAGTGTTTTCCTATTGCAGCGTATTGTCTGTTGCGAGTATGAATCTTTTGCAGTTGACTGATAACTTGTTTTCATTTCTCAGGCAAGCGCAAGACCGTGCTCATCGTATCGGACAGAAGAGAGAGGTACAAGTCTTTCGTCTTGTCACAGAGGATACGATCGAACAAAAAATTGTGGAACGCGCACAGCAGAAGCTCAAACTAGATGCCATGGTCGTTCAGCAAGGGCGGCTAAAAGATCAGGACAATAAGCTTTCTCGCGACGAGCTTTTAGACGCAATTCGATTCGGTGCTGATAAAATATTCAAATCGAAGGATTCATCCATTACTGATGACGATGTAAGTACCACACTTCTCACTTTTCATCTGATTAACACATCTATTTTGACAACTCACCCTTTATTCACCTATGTTTTATCCTTCTAGATTGACTTGATTTTAGATGCCGGGAAGAAGAAGACGCAAGCGCTCAACGACAAACTTCAGGAAGCACAAAAGGGTGATTTGCTAGATTTCAAGCTTGACGGCGGGATGTCCGCGCAGATGTTTGAAGGTGTTGACTACTCAGATGCAAAAGTGGCACAGTTCCAAGAGGATATCTTGGGTATGATCGACATGGGAAAGCGCGAGCGAAGAACCGTTGCTTACAACGAGAATCAGCTGTACATGCAGCAAATGGCTCAACAGGGGGCTACTCAACCCAAGAAGAAGAAACAAAAGAAGGAAATTAAGTTGCCTAGGACGATGCGATTACCTCGAATGGAAGAGTGGCAAATGTTCGATCAAACAGCTTTGAACGCAATACAGGAGGCTGAAGAACAAGCATTCCGGGCACTGCCCAATGATGTCCAGCTGTTAGCCTGCGGTATGAAAGTTGAAAAATCGGCGGAAGATGTAAAACCATCCGATGGAGAACAGAAAAGTGATGATGGACCAAAAGTCGGCGACGATGCCAAGGCGGAAGATGAGAAGGTAGCATCGGAAGAGAAGAAGGAAGATAACAAAGAAGATGATATTGATCTTGAAGAGACTCTATCCAAGTTGCTGACCGATGAGCAAAAGGCTGAAAAGGCCCGCCTCCTTGCAGAAGGATTCTCGGATTGGAGCAGGCTACACTATTCCGCATTTGTGAAGGCCAGTGCCAAATATGGAAGAACAAATTACGTCAAGATTGCAAATGATGTCGGCAAGCCCGTCAGTGCCATCCAAACTTACTCAGAGGCTTTCTTTGACGAGAATTTTGGGAAGAAGCGCTTCTCGGAACATGAATACGACCGCATTGTAAAAATTATCGAGAAGGGAGAGAAGAGGATAGAAGACACGAAAGGTCTTCAGAGAGGAACGAAAGTGCTTATATCGTTGTTTGAGAATCCATGGGTTGAGTTGCAATTTACTCATTACAATATGAAAGATATCAACAAGGACAAGAAATTCACGCCTCAAGAAGATAGGTTCTTGCTTTGCTGGGCACACAAGTATGGCTACGGTCAATGGGAAGCAATCAAGTTTGCTATCCGTCGAAGCAACCACTTCAGGTTTGATTACTTCTTCAAGAGTCTGACAGTCGAAGCGATTGGTCGCAGATGTGAACAGCTAATGAGAGCCGCCGAGAAAGAAGTCGAGGCCATGGAAAAATTGGCCATTGAGGAAGCGGAGAAGGAAGGGCGCACATTAGGTCCTGGTGAAATCAAACTTCCCATGTTCAAAGAGAGCCAGGCGAAGAAGCGGGCTGAGCAGCAAAAGAAGATAATGGAAGAGAGAGCGATACTTGAGCAGAATGTGGTTGACATTGACGAACAAATAATGCAAATTCAGAAAGCGTTGCGTGATCTTGAAGGAAATCAAACCATCGACACGTTCTTTAAAGCCAAAGCAAGTACGGATATTCCAGAGAACTTGGTGGGTGAGCTTGCCAATATAATTGCGAGAATGCGATCACAGAGCATGGTGGCCATCACAGACGAGTTCTTATCGAAATTCCCCGGCAAAGGAAGTAAAAAGTCCATCGGTCAAAAGATTGAAGCCATTGGCGTGAAGGAGAAACGTGCTGAAGAAGGTGATACTGCTCCATATTGGTACGTGCGATCAGACAACGAACACCTTCTTACCAAGACGACCAAAGCTCGCTTACAAGACTCGCGCGAAGCTCGTCTCTCCGCTGAGAACAGCAGGAAACGAAAGGTTGATGAAGAGGGGGGAGGAAACACCAACGGCGCGATAGGACCTGAGGGAGATTTTGTTGAGTTTCCTGAATATAACGGGGAGGAAGAGCCGCATGAAAATAAGAAAGCATTCACCCTATTCTGTAAAGCCACCCGAAGAGAGGTGAAGAATTCGTTGAGCCCATCGTCTCGGAAGAATAAAGATCGTGTCAATAGTATGTTGAGAGATCGATGGTATGCTCTCACCGATGACGAGAAACAAGTATGGAAGGGGTGGGAGGTTTGGGACGCAAAGCGGTATGAGTATCAATTGGATATTTATGAGACGAGGAACCAAAAGAAGTCCAAAAGCGGCTCTCCCAATAAAGCGGATGGCCCTTCCATCCCCAAGAAATCAATACCCAAGAAACACAGCTTAGGTGACGGCAGCTCTCTATCAATACCAAAAAAGAGGAAGTCGTAAGATTTAATAATTCAGTATGTAAACGCTAAGTAAGTTTCAATCATTTAAAGCGTTTTCAATGTAGAACGTGGACAGAGTCAATTACTGCCTGATTTCTAATCTAATCTATAAATACTCATACATCATCATCTAGCTTCAAGACCAAATGCTCCTCCCCCTCCTTGAACGCAGGCATTCCAAGATAAGGACACCCAGCACAACGAAATGCATCACCCTTGGCACAATTTCCACAACTGGATTTAGGCGCTGGATCGGCCGACTTTTTCTCCTCATCGGCTTCACGCTCTGCACGTCCGCAGGTACAATTATCACATGCCTTCCGTCCACCACAATCATCTGCTGCGGCCTTGGCACGTGCCTCCATGTCAATGATGGGGGGAGGTGCGAGCATTCCCGAGTTATTACCACCATTTAATAACAAATCGTCTTCATCTATTTGATCATCATCGTCGTCATCATTATCATCCAAATTTAACGTCACCTTCGACTTATTCGCGCCAAGATTTAATCTCATGGGTGCCGCAGGAGGTGGTGCCGCTGCCTTTTGAGCAGTAAACATCCGCCCCCCGTCCTTCTCGCGCTGTTCTGATTGTATCTTGAGACCTGCAAGTACGAAGGATGTCATGATGATGCCCCAATCCATTTTATTCGATGCTGCCGTTGCTACTCCGTCGTCATCAGCTGACATTATCACATGGATAGAAACGCTGCCATTCGGAATTAGATATGGAACCAACGACGCTAAAGCGAAAGAATCATAATGAGTGAGAAGCTCATCGAATAGGAGATATATGGAGATGGATGAGAGGGATTCGCTTTTCATCATGGTGGATAGGCAGCTTGGTAAGGATTCCTTGGTTGGAGCTTGGACAACCGTGACACTTGTCCCTGCGCTGGATGCAGCGGCGGCGGTAGGGGTATAGCTACCGATGTGAATGGCGGCGGTGGATGTCATTATGGTGAACCTTTGATGCTACTAATATTGCTGATATTGTTTGGATAGCCTTCGATATTCTTATGCTTTCGCTACCAATATTATGCGGGATATGCTGTTTGAAGAGAAGAGGGGGGAAGGCGAAAGGCGGAAACCCCTCGGCCCGGACGATGCGCGCATAACGCGAAGATGCATCAAGAGCTCAAGGTCAAGGAAGTGAATCGCACATTCGCTCTACTGAAAAGGTAACCTTTAACAAATGTAAATCAGAACCTGTTTAGTTCATACTCATCTAAAACCTACAGGCGTCTCCCCGAAATTTGTTCAAGTGAAGCTTAAATAAAAATCCAGCAGTGAACAACACAGACACAGTGATAACAAAGTATCACAACCTTTCATTGGTACTTTCACGTACGCCAGCCTTCGTTGCCACTACTATCAAAGCTAAAACCCACCCTAAAAGTAAGAAGATGGCAAAATACAACCTGGGAATACTGATTTTAACCTCTGACTTCAACTCTCCGTTTGAGAGTCCAAGCACTGGGAACAGTACGTAAGGGTTCGTCGATTGGTGGTTTTGTATAATACTCCACTTCTTTTGGAGCAGCTTGACAGCACGATCAGAATCATAGATTGCTGAAATTGCACTCAAACAAACAAAATGCCTATGACTGGGATACAAATCAACAACGCGAACCCTTTATCCCAGCCTACTTTTTCGCTAATCACAGCAGCAAACGAAAGCCGCAAAAATCCTTCGATATTCGCAAACCATGTGATTCTATTATGTACCAAACTGTTCTCTTCCGAAATGAGGTCGTGTATTCGCTCAGAAGCAAATTTCACTAAGCAGCAGTCATGGCAACTGTCTGATTCGTGATTCCAGTGATTTTGTGGTAACAGCATATCTACAAGATTTTCGTATTTATTTTTATCGAAAGGATCGCCATCTTGATATTGATGTGGCGGGGTTCCTTCTTCAACATCGTGGGGAGGCATGATATTTGATATGCACTATAATTTTCTGCTTCTAATCTTTTTATTTGTGTGAGTAGTTAGAGTTCTGGATGTAATCTCACCTGGCTGTCCGTCATGTGGTGACGCGAACGCTGACAAAACGTCAAACCATCACCTTCGCAACAACAGATAAGAACATATGATACTCTCTAGGAAATTGGTGAAAAGATAGATACTCCTACATCACATCATCTTGTCATACTTAGCCTGCAGCAAGCATAACTTTATGACTCAACAACTTTGCCTTTCCTCATCTATAGAAGAAAGTTACAATCCGTACTTGTTTGCAATCTCTTCATCCGATACTCCGCCAAGCTGCATTGATCGTTTTGTTGCCGCGGTCACTGCCGAGATAGTAGTCGCACGAAGGCCTCCCTTTTCCAACGCTTCGACTCCAGCAATTGTAGTTCCTCCTGGACTTGTCACCTGATCCTTTAGCTGTCCTGGATGTGTGCCTGTTTGTAGTACCATTTCAGCTGCTCCCTTTACTGTTTGAGCCGCCAGCATTGTGGCTACGTTGCGAGGCAATCCGGAACGTACACCTCCATCACTCAGAGCCTCAATGAATTGAAAGACGTATGCAGGTCCACTGCCACTAAGTCCTGTTACAGCATTGAGCAGATCTTCATTCACCTCCACGGAAACACCCACAGCATCAAGAAGGGATTTGACAAGTGTTTTGTCTTCTTCAGTAGCCAGTGATCCCATTGCAAAGCCACATGCAGATTCGCCAACAAGACATGGTGTGTTGGGCATGACACGAACAACTCTCCTACCCGGAAGCGCCCTCTCGAGAGTTTCCAACGTAACTCCGGCAGCGATGCTAACAATCACGGCACCGGTGTCTGTTCCCTCGGCAATATCCTTACACGCGCCCATGACACAGTTTGGCTTAACGGCAATGAAAATAGCATCGCTTGAATTGGCACAAACATCAGCGTTCTTATCCGATGCGTTGTATCCCTTAGCTGCAGCAGCCTCCCTCGATGGAGCCCAAATGTCGGAGCACCAAACTTGGTTGGGTGTTCGAACACCCTTTGCGATGATACCGTCTATGAGGGCGGATGCCATCATTCCAGTGCCGATGAAGCCGATGCTGTGTGCCATTGTTAAAGATTTTTATATCTAATTTACGATATTATGAGTACAATAACTTAATGAGTTGAGAGCTTTTATCAGCTTTTACATTTTATTGTGAGATTTGAGATTTGAGAGATTATTGAGATGTTTTTGTGCGGCGGCGGATGCATGGCAGAGTATTGTAAAAAAATCACGGGAACTGTCACAAAGCCGCGTGACACACCTTTCTGTACATACATACGTACCATACCCTACTAACTTATGCCCTCTAAGAGATACATAGTACTTCTTGTTGATGGTTACAATTTACGATGATGATGCTTTTGAACCAGCGGCAGCCGCGGTCGATGCTGCTCGTCTTCTTTGTGGTACTGCTATCGAAAATATGCGCTTTTTCTTCGCCACAGGTCGTAGCAGATGCTTCAGCTCGATTGGATCCGCTGTTGACGTCGTTCCTCCTTCGTTCTGTTCGGAAAATAGCAGATGAAGATGAAAGTGATGGTGTACCAATAGATACAACAACAGCACTATCATCATCTCATCTGACGTTTTCTGATGCATCCCGCGCAATAATCGGTTTGACAACGTGGGACACTTGTCTGCGAAAAGCTCGAACACCTCTTATCGACGATTTTGTGAACATCAATCAAAGTGTGTGGCCAGAGGAACCACTCTTTTCACATTTAAGCAATACATTAGCAGAACTAGGTTTGCCTAGATTGGTACGTCGGCACCCAGAGATCTTGACTTCGGTGTTACTTGGTGTGGCAAAGCTTGTAGTTCAATATACGAAAGCACAGAGGCAGGGTAAACTGGTGATTGTAGACGAAAGCATAGAAGACGAGGAGGACGAATTCCTCATAGAAGACTACGATGACTCGATAGAAGATGATATGTTAGAAACTTTTGAGTACGAACAACTATCTAATGAAGAATTGGAAAAATTGGCAGAGTCTTTAGCAGGTAATATGATTAGTGATTGGGGAAGTTTGGTTCAAGGAGTATCATTGCTCGACAAAGTGTTTGGGTATAACCATGGTCTATTGGACATACAAGGACAGGTTGGCTTCGGTATTGAAGATGGAGTCTGGAAACACTCGGGCTGGGAATTGTTGCCTGATCTGCAGCAAAAGTTATCGTACATGCCTGAGTTACGAGACCTTTTATCACGACTAGGAAGACGTCCATCTTCAGAAGGGGAAGAAATTCGACGATTCCAACGGAGAAAAACATCATATTCCAAGAATGATATGATTGGTGTGGAGACTGACCCGTCTAACCCTTCTTCAGTTAATGGCTTGACGACTTCGGGTAGTTTCAGTGCTATGCTCCCTAGTGAAGCTGTGTTGTTGAAATCATCTTTCCCCTCCTTACGATGGCTGTTTCTAGCAAAGAAGGCGGAAGCGAAGCTATTGTAAGTGTGTGTGTGTGTGTGTGTGTGTGTGTGTGTTTAGGCATATGCCTGCCAACTCGGACAATGTATTGTTCTTGTGTCTCATGGCTGTTCGTCACATACATTGTAGGAGCTACGAACTCTCGTCATGGGCGGATATTCCTACCGTACCTTTACGGACGAAGCGAAGCGAAAGGTTGCCCTGTCAGGCAGGAGGACCACTAGTAATTTGCTTGGATACATCGTGGTCAATGTCTGGAATGCGTGAGCAATTGTCAAAAGCAGTCGTCCTTGCATCTGTGTCTGCAGCGCACTTGCAGAATAGAGAGTGCAGAGTAGTATCCTTTTCGTCTACGAAAAACTGCATTGATAGTGGACCGATTACGTGCGACGCAGAAGGAGTTAAGAGAATGCTTGATTTCTTATCTTACTCTTTTAGTGGTGGAACTGACGTGACGGGGGCTTTAAAGTATGCGATAGAAACCCTTGATATGACGTCATCAGATCTTCTTTTGGTGACAGACGGAGAACTCCCAAATCCCCCGGTATCTACGACAATCTTATCACAGCTTGAAACACTTCGGCATCAAACAGGAATGGAGGTTCACGGACTCTTGGTTGGAAAGAGGGAGAGTCCAGCACTTGATTCCTTGTGTACCGAAGTACATGGCTTCTTAGCAGACTACGAAGGTCGAGTACTGCCGGTCCGTAACAAAAGAATTGCATCGCCAACGGCGCTGGCGCTTTTTCCAACAAACAGTAGAATGGGTTACATGAATCGCTTATCACCACGGCGATTTACTTTTGCTCTTCGGGCTATGAGTAACTCTGATGACGACAGAGTCAATATGCGTCTATACAAACGGGATAAGCGAAGACGTTTTGAAGACGACGACGATGATATTTGGTCGTATGGCGGAGACTATGAAACTGCAGATATAACTGATGGTGGAGAAAGTGAAGACGATGACCCAGTAGTGCCAGATGCCTATGTCATAAGAGCAGAAGATTCTATCAAGAGAATACAACATTTGGCAACGTCGGGAATGGAAGAACGAGCGAAGGTTCTGAAAGAAGAGCTTAACGAAGAATTGGAGCAAAAATCTAGCATGAGACAAATACTGGCAGAATCAATAGCATTCGTAGGAACAGGTCTTGTAGAAAGAGATGTTGAGTCGAGGTTGGTTATTTTATCTTTTGTCTCTCAAGAACATGTGTTGTTCATAGGACCTCCTGGCACATCTAAATCGCAGCTTGGGCGAAGACTAAGTCAGCTTTGCGGTGGACCATTCTTCCAGCGGCTCTTCACTAAGTTCACAACTCCAGGTAAGTTTACCGCCAGAACAACTTTATTGCCGTTGCCAATCGGATCTAACATTTGCTCATGCTCTAGATGAGATATTTGGTCCACTCTCATTACGAGCCCTTGAAAATGACCAGTATGTGCGTTGCATTGAGGGGTTCTTGCCGACAGCAACAGTGGCCTTTCTGGACGAGATCTTCAAGGCAAACTCTGCAATTCTTAACACTCTTCTTACCATCTTAAACGAGAGACAGTTCGACAATGGGGCTGGATCAAAAAGGTTTGACTGTCCTCTGAAATGTGTTATCGGTGCTTCAAACGAATTGCCTGAATCGGATGAGCTCGACGCATTGCTCGACAGATTTTTACTCAGAGCACAAGTTTCACCCGTATCCGACGATGGATTGCTCAAAATTCTATCCTCCACTCAGCCTAGCAAAGAAGATGAGCTGGTAAACAGTGAGAGAAATTACTCAGATGGTTTAGATGAGGTATTTAGAACCGTATCTGAGTCCCTTCCAAGCATATCCATGAATCAAAATGTTGGTATCTTGATAAAGGATATCCGCAACTTTGTAACAAACACATTAGGCCAGTATGTCAGCGATCGACGACTTGTAAAAGCTGCCCGACTTTTGCGAGTAAGCGCTGCAACACACGGGCGCAAACAGGTTGATTTAATTGATGTGTTGCTTCTTCAGCATATGCTTTGGACATACCCTCAGCAGAAAGATGCCCTGAGAGAATTCATTATTGACAACCTCACTCCAAATAATGACATCGTTGATCAATCAAAATTCCTCCTCCAGGGACTCGCAACAGAGGCCTTGACCTTGGTGAAAAAAACTATGGGTGACGTTACTGGTCAGTCCGGTGCAAGAGAAGCTGATCTTATTACCATCAACTCCATCTTTACTGAAGTGGGAGAGATAAAGAGATTGCTTGAGCAACACAGCAATGATTTGGAGCGACATATCGCCTTGTTGAACAATTTAGAATACAACAATATTTGGATTACCAACGATGACGCCCAATCAGTGAAACAAAGTTGTTTGCCATTAGCTGTTGCAGCTTCTACTTCTGTTGTCAATGTTCTGAACGATGCAGCAATGCTGACACTTGCACTAACGCCTAATGTGATCGATGACGATTTGCGATCATCCGTGATAGAAATTCTCATGGAGAGTAGCGAAGATGTCAACACAATGTTTACGGCAGACGAATTAGAATTGAGCTTAAAAGATGCAAAGCGTTTATTCAAAGGAGAGAAATTAAAACAATGGAAAAGGACACGAAATTCATTGCAATAGCTATCAAATGACTCGCAAAGTACAGCTCTTAGGGGTAAATGAGGTCATCAACTAAAACTAAATCAACAAATGAAAAAACAAAAGTGCAGTACAAATAATGTAGTGAGATAATTATCAACAACAGTCGATTTAGCTTCAATACTATCCGCAAAAACGGAGAAAACACAAGCAGCAGAGAAATGAAAGGGCGGCGCAAACAAGGGGCAGCGCAAACAAGACGGCATGGCCAGATTTAATGATCAACGACATGAAAAAAAAAGACCTGCGCATAAACCTACAAAGTTGTATTATCAAACATAACAAAGCTAACAGAGGAAGTGAGAAATTATATCTGACTCCTACCCTATACGCGCCGACGTATAATGTGGTGCTGGCGGCCTGCCAACATTGGACCTCATCATATCACATACGATGTTGTAGTGTCGCTGCTGCATAAGATGACGGCCTGAGTCAACCCATTTAGTTTGGTTGCCATCCCAAACAACGTATAATCGGGCACTGGCATCGGCTCAGGACCATGTGGGCAGAGTTATAGATACGTTATGGTGGCCCAATAGCAGAAAGCAGCTCAGAAAAGAGATCCAGAAAAGAGCAGAAAGCAGAACTAAGCGAAGGTCTAGAGAGAGAAGCGTCTGTCTTCTCCCTCTTTGTTTTACATATCTCGTTTTACCCTCTTCCCTCCTTTTTCGCAGCCACTCTTATCTTCCTCTTCATCTATTTTTTAGTTTTTTCGATGGAATGGATTGAGAGAAGCAGAATCTATTAATCGTTCCTACTAACTTTTATCACCATCATTAGATCGATCAATCTGCCGTTAGTACCCGTAATTCCCAGACAAAAAGGAGAAAAGAAATCATGCCGCAGCACGAACATATGGAACGCCACCGCAAACTCCACGGACGTCGCTTCGACGCCGAGGAACGCGAGCGTAAACGAGATGCACGCATGGCACACAAACGTTCCGAGTTTGCGCAAAAAGTTCATGGTATTAGGGCTAAGCTGTATAATCAACGTCGGTTCAAAGAGAAGGCTACTATGCGTAAGACTATCGCTCAACACAACGAGAGGAGTAATAAGCATGCGAATGATGACGCCGTTGCGGATGGAGCCGTTCCAGCATATTTGCTTGATCGTGAGGGAGTCTCGAGAGCAAAGGTGTTGAGTAATACAGTGAAGCAAAAGCGCAAAGAGAAGGCGGGGAAGTGGGAAGTGCCCATTCCTAAAGTTAAGCCTGTGGCCGATGATGAAATGTTTAAAGTGATGCGCACTGGATCAAAGAAGAACAAGGCTTGGAAGAGAGTAGTAACGAAGTGCACTTTTGTTGGCGATAACTTCACGCGTAAGGCTCCAAAATATGAACGATTTATTCGGCCGACGGGGTTGCGTATGAAACGAGCAAATGTAACACATCCTGAGTTGAAAACATCATTCCAACTGGATATTTTAGGTGTAAAGAAGAATCCCAGTTCAAGTCTGTACACAAATTTGGGCGTCTTGACGAAGGGTACTATTATTGAAGTGAATGTAAGTGATTTAGGGCTGGTAACAACAAGCGGTCGTGTAGCTTGGGGAAAAATGGCGCAGGTCACGAATAATCCGGAGTTGGATGGTTGTGTCAACGCTGTGTTATTGGTATAGGCACTTATTGTAACAATAGTAATACTCCTACAAATTATACATTTAGAACGCAATAATGGAGGATATTCTGAGGACTTACAAATTACCTGGGCCATTGATGTTGAGATCCAATTGAAATTAATCCTTTCTTCCAAAACGTATTCCTCCGTGCTCTCCACGAGTATATTGCAATTATCCACTTAACGAACACCTGTGACAGGCTTACCGTCAACATTGACGAAAAGTCTTGTGTTTCGGCTGATTTCATCAATACTGACATACGCATCTGGACACTTATTCAGTGGACAGAGCTTCAAGCAAACCATAATGATTCCCTCAGGCACAGTAGTTGTTTGTATACTTCAACTTCACGATCGTTCGGTACAATGGTAGAGACCCACCCATCTTGCTCTCTAATTCTTTTTGTGATCAACTTCTAGTAGCTGACAATGCTGTCGATCATTTATGTCATAAGCCAGAGGCAACAAGCCTCCTGGCGATGCGATCAAGAATTGGTTGAAGCCTGTATCAAAACCCGAGAGCTCATCACCAGTCAAGTCACTTTCTGTTGTCAAACCTTTCAAGCGCGATTTCGAGGGCAAAAGTGCAGTGTGACATATTGACTCTCCTCGTAGAAGCATTTTCCAGTCCACTCCTTTGACATTCCAATAATCGCTACCCACAAACTTACGGTTAAACGATCGTCTATCTATCTCTTCTTCTTGTCTGCAGAATTGAAAAATGAAACAACCGCTTCTACAACAAACCCCTTCACCAAACACATACACTGCAATGATTATTTTTATCTTCTCTCTATAAGTAGTATGCAGCCTTTTTTCAAAGGCAGCAAATAATCAAAAGTTACACCTCCCTCCCAATAGCTGGCATCTTCTTTACATAGACATCCTGTCCCTCAATCATATTCATACAGGAAAGACCAAGATGTGTCACGAATACAAACATAAAGAAAAAGAGTAATCCGGCGAAAATATTGGGTGTCATGTTGACATAATAAACTCCCGTTGCTTGTTGCTGTTCGCCATTGTTATTGTTTTGGTCATTATCTTGAAGACGACGACGGGAAGCAGCACCTTGTGCACTCTTGGTAATTTTATCCACCACGGCCATCCTTCGTGAATGCTTTACTTCATTAGTGGAACGGATGGAGGAAAGGATGACATTTCGGACAAGCTTGGAGTCAATTGCCTTGACAATGGAAGAGTCAATGGCTGCGGCATTATCCTTGTCCGTTACACTAACAATTAAGACGTCGGCTTCTGAAATGGCTCGTCGACGTTTCTGTTCAGACTTGTTAACCTTCTTCCCCCCCTCTACGGACACAGCTGATTCTTCTTCATCTTGCTCGGATTGTGCCAAAGATGCCAATTTGCGATGGAACTCATCCAAAGCCACCTCTACAACGTTCATCCCCCCGGATAGACGGGCGTCCTTTGCCACGGTACGTGAACTCTCAACGCCGTCCACGTGGTAGTGGATACTATCGGCATGGGCATGCTTGGCCTGCACGCCGGGTAATTTTCCCGAGGAGGCCATTGAAACTAAACCCTCAGATCCATCGGAATCCCTCCCCACGAGAAAAATGACAGCGGAAAGCCCTGATGAGGACGAGGCACTATCGTCATTGTCAAAAACGGAGGAGAGGAAGGAGCGGGTATCAGTTTGTTCCGAAATATGTGAGGGGGAGGCGGGGGAAGAGCCGGCCTTCCATACTATGGCGGGGGCGGCAGAGGCGAAGCCAATGGAGAGGGCCGCGGCTACACTCAGTAATAATTTCATGGTCAAAAAATACAAGTGCGGAGCGAGCGAGAGCCGTTGTGTGCAGAATCCCGCGGAAGGCGAAATGGCGGGGATTTCGGACACACATCTCGTGAAAAGAGAAACGACACATACACATCATCATCACAGCAAATGCAAAGAAGTCCGCCAAACAAAGTGCCGACGCTAGATTGGATCTTTTGGCTCCAACCATCAGATGGGAGGGTAAAGAAGCCACTACTAACTCGGAAGATTGCGTAGACGCGAGAGATACTACAAGCGTCACTCGGGCAGAATCGCAGTAACCATGATGGCATCTACACTTGCGAGGCGTCTAATTCGCAATAGTAGTACTACGCGGTCTCTTTCTACAAAGGCTGCACGGACAGGCGGACCGATCGGAAGCGATGGTAAACACGAGATTTGGCGTGAGGGAATTTATGATCACGATAATGAGCCCAAGTGAGTGTGTATAATATTATATTTATTACATTGATACGAGCACTTGCTGTGTCGCTGACCAATTCAAATTTGACGATGCACAATTTGTGTGGCAGAGTAAAACGCCGTGATGGAACCTACCAACCTATCGAGAAACTTCGTGGTTTCATCAACTACCAACGTAACAAAGAACCCTACCGTGATGCATCCAAACGTGTCCTCGACTGGGAAGAACTAAACCCCGTGGAGGGACGCGACGATGAAAAGCACACGTCCATCGAACGTAAAGTGCAAGCGGCACGTTGTATGGATTGCGGCACGCCATTTTGTCAAACTCACACTGGTTGTCCTGTGAATAATCTTATCCCCGAGTGGAATAATTTAGTATACAATGGGCAATGGAGTGATGCCATCGAGCGGTTGCACAAGACGAACAACTTTCCAGAATTTACGGGACGTGTTTGTCCTGCTCCTTGTGAGGGGGCGTGTGTGGCTGGACTTGTTGATCAGCCGATTACTATTAAAGATATTGAATATTCCATTGTAGATAATGCATGGAAGGAAGGGTTGATTACTCCTCGCATCCCCAAAGAAAGAACCGGTATGACTGTAGCAGTGGTTGGCTCCGGACCTGCCGGTTTGGCAGCGGCAGATCAGTTGAATCAGATGGGACACAAGGTTACCGTGTTTGAACGTTCCGATCGTATTGGGGGGTTGCTCATGTACGGAATTCCAAACATGAAATTGGAGAAGGAAACAGTGGAACGTCGTGTTAATTTGCTTCGAGAGGAAGGTATTGAGTTTGTAACGAATGCAAACATTGGCAAGAATGTTGATGTGAATGAATTGAGGGCTAATTTTGATGCTCTTACACTCACTCTTGGATCGACCAAGCCGAGGGATTTGCCAGTTCCAGGGAGGGACTTGAAGGGTGTTCATTTTGCAATGGTAAGGAGACTGCTACATATTTAGGGAGCAGCATCTTGCCATTTTTCAAAACGCAAAGTCAACTAATCTTTCGACTCTTCTCACTTTCAAATTCTCACAGGAGTTCCTAACTGAAAATCAAAAGCGTCTCCTCCTAACAAAGGAGGGAACATTGGAATCTAACTGGGACAAGGAGAAATTTATCACTGCTGCAGGCAAGGATGTAATTGTGATTGGGGGAGGTGATACTGGAACTGATTGCATCGGTACTTCCATGCGTCACCGTTGCAAGTCTGTTACAAACTTTGAATTGATGCCCTGTCCACCCAGTGAACGTGCCCCTGATAATCCATGGCCACAATGGCCACGTGTGTATGGTATTGACTACGGACATGCCGAAGTCCGTGCTGTTTTTGGAAAAGATCCGCGTGAATATTCAGTGATGACTAAGGAATTCATTGGGGATGAAAACGGTCATGTGAAGGCACTTATCACTCAAGATGTTGATATGAGTTCGGGACGTCCAACTGCGGTGGAGGGAAGTGAGCGCGAGTGGCCTTGTGACTTAGCAGTCCTATCAATGGGATTTGTGTCTCCTGAGGACTACATCGCAAAGGAGTTGGACTTGGATTTAGACCAAAGGAACAATATTCACGCAGTTTACGGAGATTACCGCACCAGCGTTCAAGGCGTCTTCGCAGGGGGAGATTGCCGCCGAGGACAGAGCTTAGTTGTGTGGGCCATACACGAGGGTAGAGGAGTTGCTGATGCAGTTGATACATACCTTAAAGAAAAGCGAAGAGATGAGTTGGAAGCGGGAAAACCCACAAGTGTGTTTGCAAATTTGAGCAGTATTTCTCCAATTTGAGCAGTATTTCGTGGTGTATAAGAAAGGTGTAGTGTTAATAACTTAATAAGTCAACGTGATTCTATGGTCATCTTGTCTCATTTATAGATCTTCTTGTGAAGGCATCATGGGAACTAACCGATTAACTTCCAATTGTATCGAGGTTAAGCTGTTAGCCATCGCAAAGTTGATTGCCTCTGTGTAGGCCTGTGCAGTATTTTGAATTGATGCCTCTCTCACATCACTTTGATATGCATAGTTACCCTCCCCATCATTACCAGCGCGAATAGCAACAATTGTATCCAAAGATGATATCCCAGTTTTATCAACAACATCTTGTCTAACCTGACTGATAAGTGTCACTGTTTCGCAATCACTGAATCTGATTCCCCCCACCAGTTCCAAAGGCAGCTCAGCATCGAGCTTTCCAATTGCGTACATTGGCTTCTGCTCATCGGGGATGATTTCCATGCCCATATCTGCTTTTAGGACGTCGATACCGTTAACGAAAGCTGCTTGACTCACAAGAGTTGCCATCCACGTGGCGGTACTGGAATAGTGACTATTATCTCTAACTTGATTTTTGGGGGTGACTGAAGTGAATGCACCGCAACCACTGTTGCTGACGGTGCTTAAAATGAATGCACCAGCTGTGATGATAAAACTAGAGGAAGGCTGCTTCATTTCTAGGTTATATTGCTAACAAAAGATGAGATTGCTTGGTAGATGGGCACATGCACATTTTTTGGAATGCCGGAAAGCGGAAAGGTGTAAGAGATGCGAGATGAGTGCAAAATCTCTTTTGGATCAAAGCAAATCTCACATCATCTATGATCGCCAATAAGTTCCTCCCATATTATATATCTAGTCTCCCGGACTATTAGAGGGAGCCACCCTATTGTACACGCCTAACGTTACCACAGTCGGAGCCAAGCAGCAATAACCATACCATGTCGTCACTCCCAAAGTTGGAGACGCTCATAAAAATCGAGGCTACAATTTGGATAAACTCAAAAGGTAAATTCGTGAGCTTGCCTCTCGAGGAGTTTTATGCATTGGCCCGAACACATGAATGGGCGGCCTCTATTTCCAGTATCGATTCCAAGGATGATGTGACTCATACTTCGGTGACGATGACCCACTCCAACTCAGCAAAGCTATCAAAGCAGGTGGACGCATTGACACAACATTTATTAGAGGAAGAACGCCTATTGTTCAACCTCACAACCGTAGCCGGTTGGAAATCAAATGAAATGACACCAAAGTTATATCCACTGTTCCAAATTACAAAGGGGGATAACGATAAATATCAACTTGACATGCTACAACCGCCTGAATCAGTTAAATTGGCAGTATCATCACCCAATTCAGTATCACCAACAAAAGCAAAGGTTATAATTGCCACTGTTCCAAGGAGTGAAGTGCTCAGAAACATGTACATCCAGTCAAAAAAATATGCGGCGCTAGTTAATGACAAATCACAACAAGACTTACAATCATGGTGGCAAAATGCTTCGAATACTGCACAGATGATTCTTGACCATCGCAAACTGAATGCAAAAAAAATTACTACCAAAACCGAAGCCATGGAGGCGGCAAAGAATGTACCTGCTTCGGCCACTATAATCAATACAAACGACGAGATATTCGCCGGAAAGAAGATGACGCTGGAAGAGAGGGTACGTGCCAAGGCTGAATTACGCAGCAAATCAAATGGCACATCAACAGTTGACAAGACGTTGTCGGCAACAACATCCCGACAAAGCGAACAAAATGCACTATTGGAGCTTGCAGATGCATTGCGATCGTACTCACAGCGGCGCGGAGGAAATGGAAGTAACGCCGTACGACTAACGATGTCTGATTTTATGAAGGATGCGAACACAGCGTGGAACGCAATTGTTCACAATGAGAGCGTTGAAAAGACTACCGGAGGTGGAAAGAAGGTTGAGAAATCTCGAGCACTTGCGGCACCTGTAACAAGTGTCGATTTAAGCCGAGTGCTATTCCATCTGCGAATCAAAATGTCATGTGGTGCTGGTTCCAAGGGTGTTGCTTCAAGTGATACATCAAATAAGCGGCAAATGGAAAATTATCTGCAGGAGTTGTTGCAGAAATTGATCTCGTTGATCCCGAAGTGGGTTCACCTGTGTTCAATCCCTTCGTCTCTGTCCACAACTTCCAAGGAAAGAAATCTCAAGAAACCTACTCAGACAACCACTCAACAGAACGTAATTGATCGCAAAAGTATGCGCAGTGCCATTATCGTTATCCGTAATGATGCAGTGGACTATGCAAAGGATGTCCGTGCAAAGTTAGGAGGTAGGACGCACCAACACGTAAGTCTAGGAGGAGGAGGAACAGGAGAAGACAACAATCTCAATGGACCCAAAGGAGTGAAGAAGCGTTCATTGAAGGAATTCATGGGCCAAAAAAATGCTGCAGCTGCTGCCATAGTTCCTCCATCATTTCTGAAACGTTATGACAAGATGTTGAAGGAATGAACACTAATCATATAGAAGACAGCTTTCGAGATGTAACATTGAAGGGTCTACAATATAGTAGTTATATTATATAAACTAACTCACAATCAGTTCATTCTTTCTCCTCTGCTTTGTTTGCCTGTAATGGTATATCTTACTGAATCTCATCTGTTCCCCACAATCCATCACCCAAAAAGTGAGAAACTTCAATTCCATTCCCCTTATTCTTTTTCCTTATATCGCTTGAACTCATTGTCATCATACCCACAGCCAAGGGCAACTCTTTTCCCTCAGCATAGATGACGACTCCGTCCCCCTTTTCCAATCCATTCTTTTCTCCATCATCAGCGGGCATCTCCCCACCAGGGTTGGTTAAACCAGGACACATAACATTTGCCCCACCCAACAAAAATGGGATTGCACCCTTGTCTACGGTAACCTTTGTAAATTCCACCTTTGGATATTTGTGCACAAACTTTAGTGTAGGCAATATCGGACCATCTCTATGCTGAAAAAACACAGGTTCATCTCCACCCTTATCAGGACTTTGTTTACAGTAGAGCATCAGATGTGGTCCGATTTTGTATTGGACCAGCGGAGGTTTCTTTGGGAGTAATTCATCGAGAATGGCTTCACCGAGGGCTGGATGAGATTCGTGTATTTGACTCTTGATACCACGTTGAACGGATGCTTTCACTTGGGTGGATGTAGAGACATCCTCGGATGGGTCAAACTTTTTGAACATAGTGATGGGATATAAGCGAGACTGACTTGATTATTTATTTTTTTTGTGTATTGCGTGTCCATTGCGTGTTTGGTGTTTAGATAGATAGATGGTATTGAGTTGCTCGCTAAAATATTTTCACACAACAAAAGCAAACAAAAATATCTAAAAATATCTATCTCAAATAAAATGGGACACAAGTATTAGCAGGGTACCGTCGCCCACTTTTCCGGGGCATGTACGGAATATTAAGAGGTCTCACTGTGTCAGCTAAATTGTATGTATTCTCAATTGTTCTGCAAAAAATAAGTTCTAATAGCAACTGCAATCCAGTCCAGAAGGATCTATTCAAGTAAGCGCTTCTCCATGGCGATGAGCCATCAGTTATCTTTTGCGTCATATCCATGGCATCCACTTCATCTACTTTACTCAACTTTGGAAGTCAGATTCATCACAGAAGAAGATCCCGTCCCAATATCGTAAGCACTCCAATCCCCACTTGACAAATCGACTCCCTTGTGTTCATTCCCAGCCTTATCAACGATAATAAATTCCTTTCCCAGGGGATGCCATGCATACGGCTCTAATCCATCGCATTCCAATGCCAACACTGGCAGATAACCATCAAAGCACCCTTCTTTGCTCATCGATTTCTGTATCTCCTCATCTTCGAAAAGAATCCTAGCAGTCGATCGCCGAGTTTCGCCTTCCCATTTGAGTGCCAAATGATAGGGATGTTCGGTACGGTGCTTTTCATGGACGGATACATCTGGCGTTATTAGTTTGTCTGCTTCCAAAACGACTTTTTCTCTCTTCTCATCGTGGTTCAATGGATTTCGGACTGATATGCAAAGATCCTCCGTAGTGCTGATAGAAATGGAAGAGACTCCTTCCATGTCGGCTTTTATGTAGACCACGTATCGGACCATGTTGCTTGATAAAAATGATTTGTTTACTTAGTAGTAGTATTTTGTTCGGCTTCAATAGCGGCTTCGTTCCATCACCACATCAAAACAATGGTAGAATCATGTTGAGCTTGTTCGCGGATCTTTGAAATATCTTTCTTCTGTTTTACAGCCTATGCGAGAAGTAGACACCAGAAAAAATACCCCCTCATGCAGTGAGAATACTGTCGAAAAAAGATGCTCCTCACCGGCCTTGCTCCAAAAATACAAATTACCCCCCGCGAGTGGTACACAGGGGTTTGTTTTGATGTGTTTATTATTTATGGATATAGAAAACGACGATAATGACGATGGCTTTGGTGGAGATAGTAGTAGGAGCACCAGCACTCTATTCATGCAGCATCGGCGTTTTTGTCTTGGTAATATGCTACATATTTTATCCCGCCTACAAGTGCAGAGAGGGTGGACTGGGTTGTACAGAAACAATCTTAGCCGGAGATAAAAGTAGCGCCATTGACCTAACCCTAGTTATACCTGCATATAATGAGGAAGAAAGGTTGCCTACAATGCTCAATGAGACACTTGATTACTTGGACAAAAATAGGGAGAGTCTCACACATCTTTGTGATGCCGTTGTTGGTAACAAGCTACGCAGAAACAAATCACTCATCAAATACGAACTAATAGTCGTCGATGACGGATCTTCCGATAATACATGCAATGTTCTACGAAAATATGCAGCAACTTTAACTAGTGGTGACACTGTCAAATTAATATCAATGAATCAAAATGTTGGCAAAGGAGGGGCAGTGAAGACAGGCATGTTACGAAGTTTGGGACAACTCTGTCTCATGATTGATGCCGATGGTGCAACCGATATTACAGATGGGTTACCAAAGCTGCTCAAAGAGATGCATGCATTGATGAACAAACATCGAGACAACACGACTTCACCTCCTACATTGGCAGTCTTTGGGTCTCGTGCACACCTGGAAAATGAAAGTGCTGCATCACGCAGCAATGTCAGGACTTTCCTCATGCATGCGTTTCATTTCTTCGTCAAGGCGTTGTGTTCGTCCAGAATAAAGGATACACAGTGTGGGTTTAAATTGTTCACGAGGAGTGCTGCTGGATCATTATTTACAAATCTGCACCTACGGCGGTGGGCATTCGATACCGAGTTGGTCGTTATAGCAGAGAAACTTAACATTTCTGTTTCGGAAGTGGGAGTCATCTGGCACGAGGTAGACGGAAGTAAGCTTGATGGTGGTAAACTTTCTCTTGCTTTGGTCAGTTTGGGTATGCTCCGTGATATGCTTTGCGTGAAGGCCTGCTACTTTTTTAGAATATGGGCGTTGAAGATACACAGTAAATAATGAAATTCGTCCCAAAGAATGATAACAACAAAAATAATGAAGTCGCCTTAACAATGACTTCTCCAACGGCACTATTGTGGTATCATAGCTGTGGTCTGTGCTATAAGTAGGGCAATGATAGGGACTAGAATGTGCTGATACTTGGATTATGCTGCACTACATCATTTTATGTTTAGATTTTCATAAGTATGGATAAATTACGAGCAACTTAACAAGCAAACGAACGAAAGTGATATGACTAAGGTCCGACGGCTACGATCGTGCCAGCACCATCCGCGCCGCCGACACTTTGTCTACCCGCCGAGGTATCTTTCTACGCATCCTCCACAAAACTGAAGCGCCACAACATCCAGCGCTTGAGAAGCGGATCGAGCCCCTTGGGGAAATTCGGTGCAGTTGAGGTTATGCTCAGGGCAGCATAGATGAGGCCCACACTTGCAAAAGCAGACATGTCTACCTGACCACAGGCAAGTAATCATCCCATCACACGCTGCCTCCTCTTTCTCACGCTCGAATTGCTCATCGAGTAGCTTCTTGGTGCGCTTGATTTCCTCCTTCGAAAAAGGGGGTGCCCTTCCCATCCTCCGACTCACTATCGCTTCCCGACTTGCTGCTCATAGTTCTGCGTTGCCTTATCGGAATCTTTCATGTGTGTGTGTGCGTCTAGAGGCCGGCAGAAGAGATCAACAACGTAATGTCGGGCGAAAGTAGTCGAAATAAGCGGCCTGCCCCCGAAACCAAGCAGCCATGTTACTTTCTGTTAGAAATTGACAAAGTGCGCTATTGCCCCCAATCCCGAAAAATCTCGGGGTGGTATCCTCCGCCTTTCTCATCTTCATGCATGTGTTCTCAATGCTGAACTTCTTATTGCATCCCTACCCCTAGTTTTACCCAATCATGTTGCTGTTTTTGTTACAGTCTCATTACTTTGTATGATACACAAGAGAAGAGCTCATTTCAATGCTCGAGAGGTTTAGCACAAGCGCTATGCTGCGGTCGGAGGAATCAAACACAGAAAGGAGGTGAAAACAAATGGTAGCCCGAGAGCTGAAGTCTATAATGATATAGTATGAAAGGGTTGAAAGAACTTACGAAGGAAAACTTAAGAAGGAAAACCACAGACAACTCGACACACGGACTCCAAAGAAGAATCTGGGACATCAGACTTATGTTGACGCATCCTTACATTCACAAAATGATGCTTATATATATTTTGCTACACTTTTTAGAGTTCACCAAAGCTTTTTAGGCCAAGTATCAGTTAGTCGATAACCGAATGGATAAGGATCAGTGCTATGAAGGCGGTGTTCTGTTGATCCAGTAATCCACGCTTGTCCAGCTATCGAGGGACGTATTGCTTTCACACCATTTGCAAGTTCCAGTTCTTCTTCTACACAACAATGAAACTCAGAGCCTATTATAGATCTACCAATCATTTTGTCGCCCTTCTTCAACTGACCCTTTGAATGCAACAAGGCCATACGTGCCGAGCAGCCAGTTCCTGTTGGACTTCTATCAATCTTGCCAGGCTGTATAGCGACAGCGGTGTGGCTAATTGCAACACCTTCATCATAAAAGATGGGCTTGGCAATCATACAAAATGAAAAATGAGATGCAAAGCCCTCGTTTGTTGGGTGTACAAACTTTAATTTTTCATTTGCAGCTTGAGTTATCCTCATTCCAACCTCGACAAGTTGTTTGGCGTTTTCAGGAGTAATGTCTAAGCCTAGATCTTCGGAATTCACGACAACAAAGGAATCACCTCCATAAGCAGTGTCCACCGTTAGAGAGCCAATACCCTCCACCTCGAGCCTGATTCCAATATCACCTGCAAAGGATGGTACGTTTGTAACCCGGATTTGAGTTGCCTTGCCACTACTACACTTCGCTGTCACATCAACTAAGCCTCCTGGTGCTTCCATCTTAAATTTCATGTTGTCTGATGTAATGGGAATGATGCCAGTCTCCAATGCGACAGTTGCTACGCAGATTGAATTGCTTCCTGACATTGGCGGGGTATCTTCTGGTTCCATGATGATGAACGCTACATCTGCCTCTGGGTTGATTGGTTTCACTAGCAAATTGACATGGCGGAATACCCCTCCTCTAGGTTCTTGGAGCACATAGTTACGTAGTCGCTGATCTTTAGCAATATACCGAGACTTTTCCCATAGAGTGTCACCAGGAATGTCGGAGGAAATTCCGGATACAATCACATCTCCGCACTCACCCTCGGCGTGACAGTTTACTATGCGGATTGAGGTGTTAACAAAATTACGGCCGGTTGTTGATTTGGAATAAGTTGCCATGTTGATGCATGAGTTAGGTATGATGATGTTATGATCTGTTATGATGTAGAAGAAGTTGGAAGTACTACTATCTCCTCGTCACTGTTGACTTTTGACTTCTGCCGCCGTACATAGCAGATGAAGATAGCGGTAGGTCACGAGGTCGGTCGGTGGATAGGCGCAACTGGCCCGGGTGCGACCGCCGAGTAACGCTCCAAGCACAGTCCATACGAAGACTATGCATGCAATTAATTATTTACGCTGTTTATAGTAGCATTGTCCAACGGAATGTCATCTGTCCACAAATGTGAGTATTCTTTCCTAGAATCTCAGCCTTACAGTCGCTGCTCGCTGCACCAATCTAAATAGTATCTGATAGAATCCTGAAAGTAGTTAGCTCGGCTGTAGCGTTTTCGCCTGGAGCATTGTCTTCAAGCGCGGATACCATCGAACCAACACGAGTATGACCGCTTTCGGCCTTGTTGCGGATGGAAGACGTCATCTGACTGTCAGTTTTCATGTGAATTTTGAATTTGCGACATAATGGTATAGAATCATGCATTAAAATGAGTGCAGCGAAGGATGGTCTTCTCCAAACGAAGAAGAATAAATGGCGGCGGTGCGTGGATCGTGATGGAGATAAAGAGCGGAAGAAGTCTCGTCTGAAGAAGTGCACGAAAAGTGAACGCCCGTGATGAAAAAGATTTAATCCTTTATTAATACTGAAGGGTTATCATCATGTATGTTTCCTATCGTGAATACTCCGACAGGTACAAGCGCCCCCGGGCCTACTTGTGCACCCCTCCACTACTTATTCAATCCACATCGCACATCACTCATCACCCATCAACGAAGAACGGCAAAGGCAGGCATAAAACGGCAACTTTTACTTACACCAAAATCAATGCACTATTGAAAAAATACAATAACCAACGATGGCTTCCAATGGAATGCCGCAGGACAGCGGCTTCCCAAACGACGTCGAAAGGCGGCGGCTGTTGGACCAAGGAAACAACGGCGGCAATCAGTGGTACAACACAGGTATCATGCCAACACCTCACTATCACTACCCTCAACAGATACCAGGTTACGGAGGAGTGATGACGATGACGCAACCCCTGCAACATCCCGCTCCTATGTCGGAAACTCACAAATCTCAGCCGGCCTGTATGGTATCAATGGTCCCTGGGCAACAAATGCCTACTAAATCGTACAGTGTTCATGCAGATGGAGTCCCTGGCTATCTTACTCCCATACAGCTGGGTCGGCATGAGCTTTACGAAAGGGTACCCTTTACAGCTGTGTTTGGAATGCAACAGAAAGAGAGAAATATATCAAAAGCGTTTGCATCCTACGCCGCGGATCTGGATACTCTGGAGCACGATCAATTAGTTTACTCGAGGACCAGTCAACATTTATCTGCCGCCGAGCTTAACTCTCGTAGAACTCATGCTAGTTTATTGCTCATGGATGAACTAGAAATGGATGCGGTGCTTGTCACAACTCCTTTGATAATTGCAATATTTGTTGCCGGGTTGTGTCAATTCTTAGTGGGTTACAATATTGGCGTGATGAACTCTCCATCCTCGGTAGTGTTTGTGGGACATTCAACTTTTGAATGGTCACTGGCCGTGTCAGTTTTTGCAGTTGGCGGTCCATTCGGAGCGATTACCGCTGGCACGCTTATTGATACACGTGGGCGAAGAGGTGCGATGGCAATTTGTATCTACACCTTTCTGATTGGTGGCATAGTTCAAACAACTGCAAAAAATATGATCTTCATTACAGTGGCGCGGTTTATCATTGGATTTGCAAGTGGATTCTCATCAGTACTTGTGCCCATTTATTTGGGTGAACTCGCTCCGCCTATGCTTCGTGGAACATTAGGAACACTTGCACAATTCTGTCTCGTTACGGGTATTTTGGTGAGTGATTTGCTTGCATTCCCCTTTGCAACGGAGAAAGCGTGGCGTGTGCTGTTCTCTGTAACGGCAGCTGCATCAGTAGTTCAATTACTATGCTTTCCATTCCTCATTGAGTCTCCACGATGGTTACTTGGAAGAGACCGGGATTCTCGTCGAGCTCGCTACAATATTAAAATGCTGCGCGGACTTCGATACGACCATGAAATTGAGATTGAGGTAAATCATTTCGTTAGTGCGTCACACAAACAGGCGTGCGACAACAATGAGGAACACACCAGCTCACAGGTAGCATTCTTAGCGATGTTAATGGACAAACAGATACGAAAGCTTCTCGTTTGTTCTCTTGTACTCCAGATGGCACAGCAACTATGTGGTATCAACGCAGTATTCTACTATTCAACCATGTTCTTTGAGGGACTAATAGTAAGTCCTCGTCTTGGTACGACGATAGTCGGTGGAGTTAACGTCGCAGCCACGTATGTTGCGTTACTATTGATGGAGAATACAAACAGACGAACACTCATCCTCTGGTCTGCAGGAGGAATGTTTATTTCGTCGGTTATGCTCGTGGTATGCCTACTCGGATACTTTTGCAAGATGGCATCTCTCTTCTTTGTGATTTCATTTGTATGTTTCTTTGAAATCGGCCTTGGGCCAATGTAAGTGCATTATGTCACTTAGATTCTTTCGTTTGAATGTTTGTTTCTTACGCTGCGCTTTGTTCCATTCCCGCACTTTGTTAGACCTTGGTTGATGGTTGCGGAGATGTTTGAGGCGAAATACGTTGCCACAGCTATGTCAGTGTCATGTCAGCTCAACTGGGGATGCAACTTTATCGTCGGTCTCATTTTCCCATACCTACAAAGTAGCCTTGGAGCCTTTTCATTTGTGCCGTTTGCAATCGTCCTTTTGTTCACTATCATATTTGTAATATTTTGGTTGCCAGAGACGAAGGGAACTACGCCAGAGGAATTACGAGATGACATAGTTCGTAGTTTATCGCACTTGATGCTCGTCAGTGACGATGGATCAGATCAAAACCATTCCAGCAGCGTATGCAACCCGATAGACATTGAGTGGAGACGTGCAATGGACGACTTGAAACAGCAAGAGGAGGAGGACATGAAAAGAGGAACATATAATTACGGATTTCAGCCGATAACTACAAATTCAATGGATGACGCCGAGTCTGACTGGCAGACTCGAATCATGGGAGCAGGAACATAACTGAAGTTTTCAACATTAAAGAAAGCCTCTGAAAAGTTTCGCAACTCTCGTTAGATACTTCTTTGTTAAACTAACCTCCAATTTCATCTGAGCAAACATTATCACGGCATCGGAAAGGGCGACCTCTGTCTGACTCAGAAACGGGTCTGGGTCCTTTGCCATTCACTACCGAGTTGATCTTGCCTTGGTTGTCCAAATAGACTGTAAAAACGTTTGAGAATGATATCCCATCACTTTCTGGATGAGAAATAGCAGTAGCAACATTTACGTCATAGTCACGAAAGTTTGAATACACTCCTACCCCCATCGCCGTGTGATTCTTCACATCTGATCCCACTCGATAGCCGACAAATGATTTTTCGGCGTACGATTGATCAACATCATACGGGAATTCACACTGATAGAACGCCACATATCCATTTTCTCCCTCCCAGATGAGCTGGTCCTCAATCGTGTGCTCAACTGCAAGCGCAACCATCGTAACACCTTCTCCTTGCACTTTCATACCAACTTTAACTTGGCATTCGCCCATGACTGTCTGTCTGTAATATGGGCTAATATGAGGGAAATTAGCTTCTTCACCAGGATGCAACTTGACATGATCGGCTCTCCAAAGCCAGAGGTTGTCCCCATAGATATTGCCAGAGTATAATTGTATCATTACGTCCGTGGAAACATGTCTGTCATAAGATGCCCCTCCAACTCGGCAAAACACATCACTCAGGGTCCCAGGGTTCTTGCTGTCACCAACATCATGTACGCCAGGCATTCCCCATTGAAGTAACGATGATGGTATCGTACCTTTTAGAACGGAAGCCTCCAACATAATTCCCGCAATGCGCACTCCAGGCACATTTGAATGAACAAGAATACAAGGCGACCCATTGATTGGCGCTTTTAATGTGGCATAGCCCAGCCCGAGAATCACTTGATTGGGGTATTTCACTTCCAAACTTGCAGCCAAAGGATACTCTCCAGGTGATAGTACCAGATCTTTGCCCTCGTCAAGTGCCTTTTGCAAAGCCCAATAATTTTCAGCTGCATCAATGCTAGGTACACCCAATTTTACTCCTGCAAAGTTTCGCACTTCTTCTCCTTCAAACTGCGATCCCAAAACCTCATAGTGAAAACTTTGACCAAACGAAGGAAGCGGAACACGCAATTGAAATTCACCACTCTCATTCAAGGTAATGAAGGGCTTTTCAATCCTCAACTTTGGAGAATTATCCACAGATATTGATGGTCCAGACTTCATCCCACTGTTTTCCAATGGGGTTTCACCAGTGCACCCAACAAAGACCAAACTCCAAGCCCCGTTTACCGTACCCTGCTTCAATTCAACATTTCTGATTAAGTATTGTTGCTGCCCACCAAAGTTGATTCTTCCATCAACAATAGCATTTGCAAGTACTCCTCCACTTGCCCATGCATCACCATCGAACAACAATAAATCTGATTGGACATGAACTCGACGAAGAGGAGCAGCCTGACTGGCAGCCCATCTCATCCCTTCTCGAGGATTGGTAGCGATATTTTCCACTGAACGCCAAAATGTATCGAGTCCTGACCCATTGGGTGGTCGAGTTGTAAATTTATTAATCGCGTCTACATGAGGACCTTTATCACAATTTGTGAATATTACATCAGTTGGTTTGGCACCTAGGCCTTGGACAGATGTGTAATATGCCACTTCAAAGTCAATACCCTCATACACACCAGGGGCAAAGAGCAAAGCTGTTCTTTTGGAAGTGAAATGTAGCTCTGAAGTGTATGTGAAATCTGGATAGTTTGACGGAGGCGGTAAAGTTGTTTTGTTGAAGAATTCTTCTTTCGTCACAATTGGATCTGAAAACTTGCTCAGTTCTGCATTCAATGCTTCAATTTCTTGCTGTGTCTTTGGTGGATAGAATAACTTAATGGAATCTGGCAAGGTTGGTGGGTTTGGTTCATCCTTCTTTGAAGAATCCATTGATCCAGTAGTAGTATGAGATTCTTGCAGGGGCAACACACGCCAAAGAATATATGATACGATCAGTATTACTGCTGTCAACGCAACGCACAATTTGACAAATCTATGACATCGCCGCCTCCTCCTTTTCTTCCCTAATTTGATGTCTAAACTGGAGGCTGTTTCCAGCTCAAGTGGTTTGTGAGAGATCCGTCGATTGTCATTGTCATCCGCAGTATCTTCTTCCAATTCTCGGGGTGCACGTTTGCCATCGATTAGGGAAGAAAGCTGGATGTCATCAGTCCTATCCACGTCATCCATTACTGTATACTAAATAATAATAGCGTAGGGCAATAAAGAAGAGCTGCCTGTTGGATAAACCAACTGAACCGAAAGGACTCTCCTTTGACAATCGGATGTCAATAGGAGGCTGCCGACTGCCAACACCATAGAAAATGAAAACGGAGCCAACATATGACCGACAAACAAAACTTCATTTTATTTTGAGGCTAATCAACAAAGGAGTCAGTACACTGCCCCCTTTATTTCCTCACGAGGAGGGCCAAAACAAATAACATAAAAATTAATACACCCACATAGTACATCGTATCTATCATCGAATCATTTCCGCCGTCCATCAGCACAGAGAGCTGCAGAGAGACAAGTTGTTCTTCTGACGCAGCGCTTCCATATACCAAGGCATTCTATCACCTAAGCATAACGCTCCCTCTCCATATCACCATGATGCTTATTTCACACATCAGAGACAGAGCGATCTCTGCTCTTCGCCAACACATAAATCGATTTTTTCCACCCGTCGCTCCACAACTCTCACTCGCTGGAGTACCCTCTCACTACTTTGACAACAATTCTCTCAACAACGCAGACTCAACAACATCATCCATCCTAGAAGAAGCACTATGGTTCGCCGTCCCCAAAAAGAAAGTGACACGAGGCAAGAAGCGTCTCAAGACGACATTGCAAAAAAGAATAAAGATGAAGAATAATATTGTGATTGATAAACGAACGGGTGAATTAACTCTGAAGCACAAGTTGCCGTACAATTGGGAGAATTATTTACCTGAGAATGCTGAGCATGCTCCGTAGAGAATTTTATGGGAGCTGGAGTAGCTTTCGAGTTTGTTAACGACAGGATGCGGGTGACTGATGTATTATATATATTATGGTTGGTGTGCAAATCATGAGATGCGCACAAGAAATAATAATTGTTAGATGAAAGACATCATCTGAAAAACTAGTCTTGAAAGAATACATCTTCTTCTCTAGAGTTGTTAAATTTGGGATTTTCTATTAGTTATTAGAAATTCATCTATTTAGGCCAAGGGGGGGGAGTTTTGGATTTGACTTCCTCACACACATTAATCAAAATCACCCGTCTATCCCTTTGCAATTTTAGGTCCATCATCATCATCACCATTACTAAACATACCCTGATTTGGCGCTCCCTGCTGCTGCTGATCCTCCCTCGACGACGCCATCTCCCCCTGATACTTTTGTTCATTCCCACTCTGAAAACTTCCCAAATCCACCACATCACTGGGGGGTGTTCGCTTGCCGGGCATGGGCAGCAACACCTCATCAATCAATCCATAGCGTACTGCTTCCTCGCTACTCAAGTAAAAATCACGTTTCAAGTCATTCTCAATCCTTTCTAATGATTGTCCCGTAACCCTTGAAATTTCACCGTTCATCTTTTCATTCCATTTCTTAATGTTACGAACCTCCAGGGCAATGTCTGTCGCCTGCCCCCGGAAGACCTGATCCATCCCAGTCTTTTGCAATAAGAATCTTGCATTGGGGAGTGAGTATCTCATACCTTTGGTTCCTGCCCCAGCTATTAGTGCTCCCATTCCAGCGCATAGTGCAATGTTGGTAGTGGCAATTTTCACTCCTTCCGCCTTGAGTTCCGAAATGGCATCGTAAATAGCCAACGCGGGACGGAGATTTGCCCCCGGAATATTCAAATACAATTTAATATCCTCCTTATCACTTTCGGATTGTAAATATAACAACGATGAAATGATCGAATTGGATGCCTCATCGTCAATGTACCGAGCGATCCACAATTTACGATCACGGAGTTGACGTGATTTCAACCCGATGAACTGATCGTAGCTGCTACCGGGTGCACGGTAGGGGACCATGGGTTCTTGCGTTGGCATCATGATGGGCATTCTTTTGACTGATAATGATGTTGTTGATGATTTGGTCTTTGTCATGCCATTTTGGGGGGTGACAAATCCACTCGAGAGTGATGGTAAGGCCAAGGAGGCCAGTAACAATTGTAAGCGCATTATTTTTATAATAGACAAGAGATATATGGTGGTCGTCTTCTCAACGAATACCAACAGAGGCAATAGAATAGATAGAAGTAAGGAGCAGATTGGATGACAATGGCAGAAATATTCGCAGCATGCCATATGTCACTCGGCTACTGAATCGATTCCACGTGGCTATGCAAGGATATTAACGAGTACATATGTACAAAAATAATACATATGCAGGGGGTGTGCATGCATTTGAGCACGACTCGCCCCGACTCACGAAAGAAAAAGAAAAATCGCTCGCAACACGGTGACGCGACGGCGAAGCTATTGAAGGAAATCAAGTAACGGCCCACCTTCATTACACTAGACTCAATAGACTCAATAGAGAGATGACCTGGACAGATTCCAAAGATGCAGGAAAGCACGCCTTTTCTCAGGGTAATTTTCAATCGGCCTTATCCTCATATCTGACGGCGCTGGAGCAATTGACATCCGAGGAAAGAATTGATGGGAGTGATAAAAGCAGCGATAAACAAATATTGCTTTCCAACATGGTGGCTTGCAGATTAAAAATTGGGGGAGTGGACATGGCTGAACAAGCTGTCGAAGAAGCTAAACAGGTGAGTTGGAAATTACTCATGTTGAGTGGTCCGTGTTCTTGACCCGCCCCCCACGTGAGTGTGGTGATGAAAAAAAGTTAGTTGTGTGACTCTATTTTCAAGTATGCGCCCGTGAAAAATGTCTATATGATTGCTATCTTAATTGTTTATTCTCATCATTCTTGTGCCTTCAACCGTTCACAACACACCAGTGCATCGCTCTCAATAATCAATGGCCCAAAGCGCATATAAGACTTGCATCAGCCTACATTGCATTAGGAGGTCATTCAAATCATGCCTGCCAAAGTCTACAGCGAGCAATATCATTAGACAGAACAAACAAAGTGGCCAGAGATATGCTCATCAAGGAAATGAGAGGAAGAGATAGTAACGAACGGAATAATGGATCTGGCACCAACAACGGTGACGGGGGGGATAATTCGTCAACTCACACCCCGGAAGAAGAAACGTCACATCAAAGTAGACCAGAACGACAATCATCTATACACAGCTCAAATGATCACAGTTCTGATGGAATAGATGTTGACGACATTGATCCACCAAGCAGCTACGAATCCCAAACTATCTCAGAACGAGTTCAGTACTACGTCACGAAATCGATTTCGTGGTATCAAAATCAATCCGAAGATATGCAGACAATACTCAAAGTATCAGTTGCCCTTCTGATATTGTACATTGCTCTTGGAGGAAGATTTGGTTTGGAATATGTCTTTCAGAAGCAACGGCGTGGCAACTATGGTCATGGAAATGCATACGAGAGATACAATCGTCAATCAACAAACTACGCCACGGGAAACAATGACAGATATGGGTATGTCAGTGAATCGTCACTCAGTAGACAAAGTCAGGGCGGTGATGCAAATCGTGCACAAGGACAAACTGAAAGCAGTGGATACAACGACCGAACAAATCCTCAGAATAACCACTACTACTCGCGTTATTCACAACATGATGACGATGAGCAATACTATGAACCACATCAGACACGAAGTACGAGGAGGAGCAGTTCAACGTATCACATGCCAAATTTGTTTGATGGCTCATTCACATCGATGATCATTCTCTTCATAATAGGAACTATTTGTCACCGATTTGGGGTGAATCCATTTCAAATCTTTTGGTTACTTCAAGCAATGCAGCGTGGTGGACAGCATCACCATGGTTACGGTGGATTCGGTGGTATGGGTGGATTTGGTCGAAGAAGAATGGGGCGACGAGGGAGGTGGTGAATAATGTGGCACATGGACGATTTTGGAAAGTGTACTCTGTAGCTGTTGAATTAAATGATTAGATTTGAAATTTGTTTGCTGTTGTTAATCTCCTACGCTGAGATTATTTTTGACTCAAACTCGTTCACTCCTACAGCCGCATCATTTTCCTCATCATAATCTCCCCAATCTCCTTCAGAGAGATCAACATCCTCCTCGAAAACAGCACCACCAGATGCTGTCACTTTGAACTCATTTCCTAGTGGATGGAATGCATAGGGCTCCACTCCTCGACATTCCATTGCTAATACTGGCACATACTCTCCACTATCATCAGCCGTCATGTCTCGTGGTGCATCGATTTCACCACCGCCTCCCTTCTTTCCTCCTTTCTTCTTCATCTTCTTAAATGCCGACTTTGCCGCTTCTTCGTCCAACACAATCAATGTTGAAAATTTCTTTGCACCTTCCCATTTTACTGCAAAATGGTGCGGTGGCTCTCTATCACTCTCGTCTTGTTCTAGCGTCTCACTAGGATTGAATACTATCTTTTCGCGAGTCTCATAGTCACTATGTTTGTATTACATAATATTATATCACATCACATAAGTAGGAAATCAGGTAATGGTGTATTATTGTCTCATATAGAGTCGTATCACATGAACACATACCAGCTCACCTCAAAGGATTGCGCACAGAGAAGCACAGATTCGTATTCTTCAGAAGGGACAGAGACTCGACGCCGTCAAGCTCTGCCTTGATACAGAGAATAAATAGCACCATTGTTGATAAAGTAGGACTGCGATAGCTACATACTGCAGAAAAAAATCCGGGACAGGAGGTAATTTTGGCGCTAACTATCGCGGAAAGCGATCTTCTTTAAAGATATCATGAAGACGATGACCTCGGATGAACCTGCCCATCAGATGAAACCTGTCATCTACCTACACATATCGCTCTTCTCACTCCGTCAGCCTTTTGACGTTGTTGTTGATTAGGAGGAGTGGTCGTCGTCGTCTCTCTGAATTTGCCTGCATTGTAAAAACACTTCTCCCCTGCAAGATATATAGCTGCGCTATGGAGACGACCATCACCAGCAAAGCTGCCGCTAAACCCAAACACCCTATTGGCACGCGCTTCAAGAAGAAATTTGTTGGCTACGGCATCTGGGAAGGACGCATAACCTCTTTTGACGGCGAGGATTATGAAGTGACATATATCGAGGATAACTGCGTAGAATTCATCAGCGTTTCAGACATGGATGACATCATCACAAAAAGCAACAAGTTCGTTCACAAGAAAGTGAAGTTGGAAACCCTCCAGAATCAGCAGCCAGCAGTTCAGAAAAACACTCCGTCCAAACGTTATCGGCTACCAATCGACAGATACGTGCCTGCCCCGTTGATGATCAAAAAGGAGCTACAAACGACAACGGTAAAAGAAGAACTATCATCGACACTATCTGCAATATCACCATCGCCAACGTACACAGTAGGGCAACATGTATGGGTCTTTATTGGAAGAGAGACGCACTCTGCAAAAATCAAAGATATTCTCGATTCTAATATGGCTAAGGTGCAGTGGACGACGATGCTTACTTATGCCAACGTGTCATTTGATGATATCAAGCCCATGTTTGATAACAATTCGGATGGTGAGGTCGTTTCATCCAGGTTTAGTAAAAGGAAACGAGGTCGAACCAACAGATTTGCACCACCTCCCCCAACAAAGCAGGAGCCAAGAAATAAGAAAGTCGTTGTGAAACGTGATACTAACCAATACTCTCCGACAAAACGAGGAAAGATAGCAGCCGCCAAGTGTGTCAAATCACTTGTCCGCCCCCAAAATCAATACCCACTCATGAAAAGAGGGCCGCGTCAAAATCAATTATCTGAACAAAAGAGCGAGGAAGAATTACGTCTCGAAAAGGAAAAAGAAGAGGACTACAAATCTTTGTGGAATCTATATCTCGAACCCAAGGTACGAAGAAATGAAGAGCTTCCGAGTGGAATGCGAATTCGTCAAAAGATGGCTACCTGTGGCTTGTTACGATGCAAGACATCTAAATTTCGCAAACAGCTTCACAAGACAATCATTTGTCTCGAGAGGGAGGGTAAGCATGAAAAAATTCATCAAATGCTGAAACAAATGCGTAAGCACGACACATCAGGAGCGGCAGGAGATGGCCCGAAAGAGCTGATGGAGGAGATTCTCGATCTTTCAAACGCAGATAATGACGAAGTAGCTTTCGTTGATAATATTGATACGTCAACCTGTGTGAAGCGAGAAAGTATGGTTTTTGATTTAGAGGAGGGACAGCCGAACAAAAACAATGTGGGGGGAAAGGCCGATGGCATTGTTGCGAGTACGTCCTTTGAGCCTATTGATTCCGCTATCAACTCGGTGGAGGGGGGAAAAGAATCTTCTGTCGAGTCAATGTTCAAATTGATTCAAGACAGAGATACTAAATCCCCCGGTAAAGAAGTGAATGACTATTCCAAGTCGCATGATGTGAGTGTCTCGGGAGAGAAAATTATTCAGACAGAAGTTGATGTCGATGCAGAAGTCAACCGGGGTATTTGTTCGCCAAGTGTCGTAGATTCCCTTGAAGAGCTGGAGCCACAGAGGTTCAAGCGAACTGAAGAAAGTATTGATCTCTCCACTGTCAGCTCTCTTACATTTCCTGGTGGCGAAAGTCGTGTTGCAACAATACCAACTGTGATCACTATCAGGCGACGACGGGCTCGTTATTACCCGAAATACCCTGGTGCTCAGATCAGGGAAGATGCACGCAAGACTCCCTCAATTAATCCTGCTAGTTCTATTAGCAGAGATCATGAGCAAACAATGACTCAAGCGGCGAGCAGTGAAACGAATAAATCCGCTGATAGCGGGGTAGCCGGTACACTGACGTAACCACAAGGCACCAAATTGTTCCTGAAACCCTAATCCAAGCAAAGAAATCAAGATCAAGTTAAAAATCATCGATGTTTACGCAAAAGTTCAGCAACTTAAAAGGAGACACTACGATGAACGAAGTTATCGTGCTGGACTAAAACATTCATGTCGTCCACGTAAAAGCGTATGGTTGCAATCTTAAAGCACCCAGCCTAAATAAATTGAGTAATGTTAAACTAGTCAAGGTTACCAAATTCAAAATCATCGAGCCACTCCTCTCTTATCTGGGTAACGCCTCGAATGTAAAGCTTTGATGTGTAAAGCAGGTCTGTATAGACCACACATTTCGGCGCGGGGTTTCTTCCGAATAAGAACGATAATGGGTGAATGGAAACGGATTGTTTACCTTGCCGCGTCTTATAATGACCACGTGTTGTCGGGATGTGCCCTGCTCGACTTGAATTCTTATCCTGCTGTGGCACTGGCATTCTTGTCGCGACTTGAAGGAATAATCCGGCGCAGATGCACCTGAAAAATGAAGTCATCTCTGCAGCACATGATAAGTGAATATCCAAACCAAGACCATTCTTGTCCGAAGAACGTGCACACAGCTCAGACAGTTGAGATTTGACATCATGAGCCCGAGCCAGCGCTCTCCCATTGATGAAATTCTGCTTACACCAATCGCCGTGAAGCACTTTTGACGACGAGCCTTTTATGTTGATTATCTCCCTCTCAAGCTTCTTTCGTATTTTGCTAGGTTGAGACGCGGAGATGTAAACAGCCTCTTTCCTCCATGACTTGTATACATTCAACAAAGTAGGCAGATCTCCCTCATGACTAGCAAACCGACGATGCGCGGCTGCACTTTTCCCTGCGAGACCACTGCTGTCCTCTCCACCACGCCCACCCGGTCGGAAAAATAGATTCTCTGCGCTCAGCATTGACACAACAGTCAAAATTTCATCAACACACTCATACTTAGAACTCTGAAGCAACAGATGAGCAAAGACCGGATCAAGCGGCAACTTCGACATTTCTTTTCCATACAATGTCAGTTTCATCTCTTCATCAATCGCTCCAAGAGCTCCTAGTAATTCAAACGACTTTTCAATATTCTCTGGACTCGGAGGTGTCAAGAAACTGAAGCTACGTGGATCATGTACTCCCATTCCTTTCAACTGCAAGACAACTTGGGCAAGATTTACCCTTAATATCTCGGGGACAGTTGTCTCTTCCAAAGCGTCAAAGGCTACTTCTGGATATAATCGAAGACAGACACCTTCTGATACACGACCCGCACGACCCATTCGTTGCGCTGCCTGAGCTTTGCTAATATCAACCACACTAAGACTCTCCATCCCGGTTGAGGATATATACTCTCGAGATTTGTGCTTCCCACAATCTACAACATATTTGATACCATCAAGTGTCACTGACGTCTCTGCAATATTTGTACTGATAATAATCTTCCGAGAACATCCCTCTGGCTTTGGCCGAAATGCCAACATTTGTTGTTCTGGCGGCAACGATGCATAAAGTACGCATATTAAGATACCATTAACCATGACTGTACTTCCAGAATCGATTGATGTTCCGATGCCCTTGATATTTTGTATGATGTCATTTGTACCATTTTCTGGAGAGTCGTCCGGCTCTAGATCTTCAAAATGTCTCTTCAATAGAGTCGCTAGATCCTCAATTTCCTCTAATCACGATAAAAACAACTGTTAGATGTGTTTGAGGAGTTATAATCCAATGAAAATTTCCCCTACAACACCAAACTTACCTTGTCCTGGTAAAAATATGAGGACATCGCCCTCATCTCCGTATTCATGAATCTGAATAGCAGTTTTCAACGCTGCATCGAGATAATCTTCCTGAGGAGTGTCAGTATATGCAAGCTGAACGGGAAATTGCCT
Source organism: Skeletonema potamos (assembly GCA_036940105.1). Taxonomy (NCBI): domain Eukaryota; phylum Bacillariophyta; class Thalassiosirophyceae; order Thalassiosirales; family Thalassiosiraceae; genus Skeletonema; species Skeletonema potamos. The sequence continues at coordinate 55,959 of JALLBJ010000025.1, forward strand.
TCCAGGGATTTTAATCATTGCAGACCCCGGAAAGAAAGTTTGAAATGTTTCAACATCCAAAGTAGCACTCATTACACAAACTTTCAACGGGGGGAGTCCTAGTGATGTTGCCATATCTTTCATTTTGCGAAGCGTTTCACCATCGTTGTCGGGATGAGACGACTCATCTTCAAGTTTACCAGGATTGTCAACAACATCATTATTACTTGATGTCTGCCTAGCCGCCATGGCTCTCTTCACTACACCAAACAGTACGTCAGTTTGAAGCGAACGTTCATGTGCCTCATCTAACACAACCATCCCATATCTCTGCAACAATGGATCAGAAATAGCTTCTCTCAACAACATACCATCCGTAGCATAGATAATTTTGGTTGTATCGTGCCCTCTAACATCAGTTGTGTCATCGAATCGAACGCGATGTCCAACATTCTCTCCAGGGTTACACCCCAATTCGTCACACACACGTTTGGCAAGAGTGATTGCAGCAACTCGACGAGGTTGGGTGACACAGATTGTTCGTCCATATTTTCGTTTTGGTTTAGTTTGTAGTGAGGAAGCAATTGCTTGCTTTGCGAATATTGTGAGCATCCCACTTTGGTAGATGTAGGCAGGTATTTGTGTACTCTTCCCGCTACCCGTTTCGGCAACTACCAAAATTACATCATTCTCAGCAGCTAATTTGCATATCTCTTCCCTATGTTGATACACCGGCAAATTGGTTCGTTCTTTAATGAGCATCCCTTGAAGCGGCCCCTGTGGCGGCACTGAGATTGTCGGTTTTGCCTTCTTCTGCGGTGATAATTTTGCATCATCATCTGAATCTGCACCATTATTGTCGTCTTCATAATTCTGCTTTGACTTCTTGTGTTTCTTTTTTTTCTTCTTTTTCTTTTTACTCTTGTTCTTTCCATCACTACCCTCCAATCCATTGCTGCTATTTCCTCCAGGCGTCGCAAGCGCAGTTGTTCTCTCGCTTGGATGTTGTTGGGTAGTAACATCATAATCAGGTACAGCGTCGTTGTGATGGCTGCTGCTCATTGCGGCGCTAGTCTCACTCGCATCATGATAGCTGCCTTGGCTTAAGGAGCGCTTCCTCCTACGCCTCTTTTTCGGCTGCTTATTATTATTGACTTGCTGCGATGATTCTTCGACCACCGTGCCAATGTCAAACATGGCGTAATCATTGATGTCTGCCATGGTTTTGATGGGCATAACATAACAAACAATATTATAGAAACAACAAGAAATAGTTGAGATAAGAGGCCCTCTTAATAAATGTTGATCCATCGCAACAAAGGGCTACTTAACACTTTTATAATATGTTCTTGGATCTCTCTAAAATAACTTTCTGATCCAAAAGAGAGCTTCCAACGATTTAATAATTCTGCCATACGGCTTACGGTGTTGCTTCATTTATTTCATACTACTAATATCGTTGAGGATTATTATTCAAGTAACTTATCAGATGGCAATGATAAAGATAGAGGAGCGAACCAACCAGCTGTTGTGTCAAAGTTTTCATTGCAGTGGGGCAATTGGAGGGGTTGAGGCATGTGACGATCCCACACAGATGCATCAGTGTTACTCCAATGGTGGAGGAGAATGCACAAAAGTCGAAAATTTGATGTAGCAAAAACGTGTGCCAACTCTCGATATGAAACACCTTGGAATGATGGATTCAAGTAAGGGCGTTTACTAGGATACAACTTGATAGAAATGCTCCGTCTTGCAACGCTAGAGCATGATTTGCTGGAACTGAAGCAACCTCACTTGAGGGACAATCCGTCAGAACTTTAGGTCTACTTCGAAATGAAGAAGAGGTTGAGGGTTTCTTATTCTCAAAGACTACTGCATCAACGTCCACTGAAGAATCTTGTGGGACTGGCTAAAGCTGAAGAAACCAGCGTGTTTGAATGCTATGTCGATATTACAACACAGTGACCAAAGCGACGAATCCCTTCCAATCAAGCTTTATCCTCCTCAAACATCATTATGTGAGGAGTTTGTTCCATTTCAAACTGCCTTCTTCCGTACAAGCGATAGGGAGCAGCGGATCAGACTTGAGACAGGGTTGGAAACAAATGATGGCCCACGCGTTCGAGTTTGCTTGCATCCAAGTAGATGCGATGCAGATCAATGTGAGATAGATCCTTCCTTAAGAGAAGACACTCCAATTACCGCGGACACGGTTCACATGTCGGTTCATGGCAAACCTGTCTCTGAGCTAAAAGAGGTAGGAGGCTGCTTTTTCCTTGCGAATGAAGATGGGTTAATATGGAGAGAAGAAGCGGGTGAAGAGTTAGCTGGAGAGTTTGCAATCAGGACACCAAATACCTTGTCTGTGTTTCGTTTTTTGCACTGTATTAGTTTTCTATAATTTCAATTCAGATACATTGGTAATTCTTCTTGTTTTTGATCATACGAAGAAGGATTGAAATGAAGAGAGGACGTTGGTGGAGCATCAGTTTGTGATGATAAAAAACAGAATACCAAGTCCTATACGTCGTCACTTCACCCTCTACTATACGTACGCAGATCATATTTTTCAGCTATAAGTTGTTAGTTGAAACCGCAGTATTATTGTATGCATTCGTCTCCCCAAAATCCTTTCAGAATCTACATCATACCAGCCTGCTTCCCCATCATGGCCAGATATTGTGAAGCATTTTCCTTCATGAATGCCTCCTGAAACTCAAAAATGATTGTTACTGTCAACAAAATCCCCGTCCCACTACCAATAGCACCCAAATAATCAGCCACTACGGTCAGCAAGCCTATGCAAATACCTCCCAATGCAGCAGCGATCGGGATGTAACGCCCTAAAATCTTTGCCGTCGCAGTTTCACGATGTCCCTTCATAACAATTTGATTTTCACGAAATTGACGTGCAACATCCCTCACACTTGATCCAGATACTTCCGTCCAAGTTCTAGCAAAGATGGCACATGCAGTTAAAGTAAACATGAGATAGAATAGAGCATGAAAAGGATCATGGAGCATGGCTGCAAATGTAGCAGGAGGTGAGACGTAGTAGGCTAGTCCTCCAACTGGGACCGTGTTCGCAACAGCACCATTTTCCAAAGTAGACGGTGTCCAATCCCCAAGTAACTTCACAAAAGGAGAATTTGGAGCTTGATTGTAAAACATTTGCGACACAAAGTACAGATTTGATACCAACGCAGTCTGCAAAATGATGGGCATATTGGAAGTGTAGAATAATTTGATTGGGTATTTCTGTTCCGCTCCACGAGCACGTTGACTTTTTACCGCCAACATGACACGCCATCCTTGCATATAAATACAGAGAGCGAATATAAGAAGGGTGGCCGCAAGATTTGTTAGGTTTGGAAGGTTTTGACGATAGAGTGCTTCGCGGATGGCTTGGAGCTTATTGCTTCTCACAAACATGAGGTGGAAGAAGGCTAGTACAGCTCCCTCGAACTCTGTCCCCCGTCCAGTATTAATGGTGGTAGGACTGAAAGCCTTCCAGACGATTGTTTCACTGATATGAGTGGCAATAAAGAGACTAATGCCGGATCCCAATCCATATCCCTTCTGAAGCAACTCATCCAGCATAAGCAAGATGAAGCCAGCAAATGTCAACTGTGCCACAATGAGAATGGCATTACCCACCCCAATGGATGACACATCACCATACATTCCGCTAACAACGTAGAGTGTCGCCTGTACAAGAGTAACAAGCATCCCAACAACTTTTTGCGCGGCGGTGAATAAATTTCGATCCTCTTTACTCTTCAAATCCACATCCAGTATCTTGGCACCGGCAAGCAGTTGCATTACCATACCAGTCGACATCAAAGGACTGACACCCAACTCCATCAGCGTTCCGCGATTAGACGCTAAAATAACTCGCATCCAATAGAAAGGATCGGAAGTTTGTGCCCTTTGGATGCCATAGAGCGGGAGATTGGAGCACACCACATACACAAGAAGTGCGCAAATGGTCCAGGTAATCTTTTCATTGAAGGGCACTTTTTGCGTAGGCCTCTCCACCTCGGGGATTGAGGGGATAATGGGGCGGATTAGGTGGATGAGCTTCATCGTGATAAAAACCAGGATGATAGGTAGATGATAGGTGTGTGGGCCGCAATGCCAAATGCCAAAAAAACGCCATAGATCGTGCTCGCGCGCTCGCACTCCATCATTGCAAAATATTCCAGGCTATGAGCTCAATGTAGTCACAACGACCTTTAATCAAATTCCCTGTCAACCAGCCACACATAAGTATCCACATATCTAGATTATGCGATAGAGTAATATGAGCATCTATCGATGAACACTGCGTTACTTGGGGTAAGTTGTGGGTCAACATCTCTTCACTTCTTCCTTTCAGCGATGTCATTATTATCATCATCAACGACAACAACGCCCAAAATCAAAGCCGTCATCTTTGACCTTGACGGGACTCTACTTGACACTGAATCGCTCAGCTGTCGTGCTGTTATTGATGCTTTCGAACTAACAAATGCACCATTGAAGCCAGCTATCCGATCACAACTCAAACAAAATGGTGACCTGTTGCCGTGGGAATTGAAGCGACAGATATTAGGATTACGTGGAACTGAATGGGTACCTATAACGTTGGGGTATGCACAAGAGAAGTGGGATTGGGTTGGACATGAGAATGGGCTTGATTGGACAGATGGCTGGCAGTCAAGAAGTAACAAAATAGACACACAAGAGAGCGAAACGAGACAAAGGATTGTCAACACATTCACAGAAGCTTGGGAAAAACGGCTGGGTGATCTCTGCGAAAAAGTTGTAGCGTGTCCAGGAGCTCTTGAGCTGGTACGAGCGTTATCTGAGCACGGAAAGATATCTCTAGCAGTAGCTACAAGCAGCAGAATGGAAGGTGTAAAAAAGAAACGACGGCAGCACGAAGAAATGTTCGATTTCTTTGAACATGTGGTGACTGGTGACGACAAAAACGTGCGCAATGGTAAACCTGCCCCAGACATTTTCATCGAAACAGCAAGACGGCTAAATGTGCATCCTTCTGAATGCTTGGTTTTTGAAGATTCATTGCAAGGAGCAATAGCTGGGAAGGCTGCCGGGTGTGTCACGATTGCTGTCCCTGATAAACGCATGCAAAAGGAAGCATTCTTGAGTCATTCCGATCTCGTTATACCGAGCATGTGGCACTTTCAAGGGAAGAAATGGGGGATTGACGTAGACATGAGCATCCATTCTAATGATGACTAGTTATCACAGTAGTAGATTACAATTTACACCTTTACCCTTTACTTCATGTCATGCACGTCTGCCACTGAAGTTGTTGAAATCTTTTTCTGCCTCACTCTTGTATTGAAGTTGAAATTACTCTTCAAACTGGATAACCAGTCGGCAGAATGATCAGCCCTATTGATTGTGGGGACAGGATGAGCACTCATTTCTATTTGTACACTATCTCCTCGGCTCAATTCCGTTCTATGCTTGCCATCAAAATAAACGCAAGCTGTCGAGCGAGCATCACTTGGGACGTAACAACGCAAAACGACATGATCTGGAAATACCATGCTTCGGAAACTGAGTACATGGGGGCAAATTGGAGTGACCATAATCGCTGGAACGGCCGGATGAACAACAGATCCGCCAGCAGCCATACTGTAGGCTGTCGACCCAGTTGGTGTTGCAAAGATGATGCCATCCGCCTGTACAGTCGTCAAGTGAACGTCATCACAAAAGCATTCCAAGCTTGCCAAGTAAGGACTTGATCCCCTATCGATTACAACTTCATTTAGAACAGCGTATCGAGCACGAAGAGATCCATCACTTCCGAATATGCGACAGTCAAATCTCATTCGCATCGAAATACAAATTTTGTTATTCTTGCCAAATGCGAGTGGTTCTCTATCACTATATCCTGAAAAAGATGACGCTTCGATGTGCATGTTGTTATTTGCACGCTGAGAAATCTTTAGACCATTCTTGTTATCAATACTGTCCTTCTCACCCTCTCCATTATTCTCATCATCGGTGACTTCCTTCAGACCTAATGCTATCAAGATTGCTTCCAGCATTTCTTCCCTGGCAAATGGAGTAAGGAAACCCATGCTTCCTCCAGCAACGGGGAGTATCGGCGGCACTGGTCCACTAAATATATGTGAAGCGTACATGATTGTGCCATCTCCACCCAGTGTTACAATCAGATCGGCGTCTGACAAGTCTGCAGAATGTTGTTGGCTCTCCCCGCTACTGTTATTGGTCAAGACATCATCAACGAAAGTCGACAGTAGCTGTTTACCACTTCCGAATCCGGGCACTGGTTTGGGATCAAAATGTCGAATCATCTCGCTGTCCAAGTCAATGTTGTCAAACTTTATCAATTTCTCCCTGAAAATAGAATCAACCAATATCTGCACTCCATATTCTAACAATTTTTCAATCACTTCTACAGCTACTGGGACTAAATCATCGTCATCTGGCTTCACAAGTATCAGCACTGCTGGAGAGTATGATGTCCCCTCTCCATTTGCAGACGTGGAAGTGTCATGAACAAAACTGTACGCCACTTGCCCGGTCGCAGGCGCTGTTAACTCCATATGATTATGATCGCCGACAACTTTTTCACGAATTGTTTCATGACAAGCGTCAGCATTACACCAAGTCAATTCCATCTTGCGTTTGGTTGGTAGTTTTCCATTTTTTTTGTTCGTCTGAACTAGATTCTTGGCATCATCGATGGCTGTGTCTGTTTGGGCTTCTGTAGAATAAAGACGGTGCAGCGATGTCCGTATTAATGGCGTTTGCCTCACTTGGAATGCGTCAACGAGGCATAACATTATCGCCAGGTTGTGGAGGAATATGTGGAATATGTGCCGATTCATTTTTTTTTGCCTGGAGATGATTCGATCCTTCCACAGTATAGCCCGCAGCTGCAGCCAACCCTGCCCCAACCAAGAAAATCACAGAGCAAAACGAGACGCCCGCTTCCAATGCTACGGAGACATACGAGTAGAGATCCGGAAAGGATAAGGTTCAACCAGAGCGCCTGAGAATTTTTTGAAGAAGGATCGTAAGTAGCCGCCGCGGCAGAAGATATGTTGTTCCTCCCGCCTTCACGGACTTACTTCTCTCCCGCCATAACTCATCAAGATGCGCCGCTATTATTACCGCGAGGCAGCATCAAATAAGCCATGAGCACTCGGATATTATTCTACGCACTTGCGGTAGTTGCATCATGCATATGGGTAGATGACTTGGCTGCAACTGCATTCACTGCAGCAAGAAAGGCAACAGTGCCCCGCATTACACTCGAGGATTACCTCGCTGGCCCAATACTCGATGAGCCCGTCATAATTCGGGATATTGTGACGCCGGAAGTGATTGAATCTCTGGCCGACGAATTATTTCGCACGTTTAGCGAGGAGCAGATACAGATGCAACATAAAGTCAAGAACGACGACGGCAAAACAACCACTGAAATCTATGATGTCTCTCTAAACGAATCTATTGAGTATATGATGGACTCTGAACGCGATGATTCGTTCTTTGCCTTTGTCGAGGGGCTTCTTCCCAGCTCTATAGCTGGGAAACTCCATAAAAAGTTGACAGATATCAGAGAAGCACCCTACCCGCATCAAGAAGATTGGTTTGATTACTTTCCAGAAAACCTACGGCCTACCGATGCATTAGTCTTGGCTGGTGAGGGATCTACGTCCACCCTACACCGTGATCCATTTGAATGGACGGGTACGAGCTTGTGTTTGGAAGGAGTGAAAATATGGAGATTCATACTAACACCTTCAACCGCTGACGGAGGAGTCGCAAAGGTGGATAAAGAACTACAATCATATCGTCTGAATTCCATCGCTTGGGAAGAAGAGGATGACCAGCAAACTAGTCCTTTGGTTTTGAGTGCAGGTTGGCAAAGTGAGATGACACTGTATGGCTCAATCGACGAAGATTTTCCAACCGCTTTTGAGTGGGCGGTTTTGGAGGAAGAAAATAAAGACTTGTTCCGGAACGAAATAATATCTCAGGGCAGTGATTCTTCTCGTCTTCGACCAAGTAGAGAAGCAGTCGATGCACTTAATCGTATTGACGAAACGATTCCGTTCGTTACCGCAACCCAATTTCCTGGAGACTTGCTGCTTATTCCAGCACATTGTTGGCATCAAACTTATTCGCCAGTGCCGTCAGTAGCTGTCGCCTCCCAGAGGTGTGGCATCAGCGACGGCGCAAAAGTTGTTCAACATGTATTAGATTTGACAAAAGTGAACGATGTGATAAAGGTACCTGATATACTCAAGAAGAGAGAATACAAAGAGGAAGGGATTGGCAAGCAAGTTGTAACAGAGTTGTTGAGGTATGCAATTAACAGCAGTATTGCTAAGTGAGCAGAAACTTATTCATTTAACACATATTGAAGCACGAATTTATATAATGTTACAATTGCAATGATCTGCCTCCAATTAAACTTCATCGGCATTTTTTGTTACGTTCCCCTCCATGATCTTGACATCGATACTTCTGAGATGCAACGAAGACCACTCATCGTTTGGCATCCTCTCCATTTTGTGTCGCTCGGAAAGTTCACCGTTGTGAACGGGCACTTGACATTCATTCAAGTGGCGAATACTCGACTCCACCTCCTCAAGGAACTCACCTGCTTCGCGTTCCGTCATAAGCCCTTGGAGGGACAATTTCTCATAGAAAGCAGCGGCTTTGTTGAGTATTATGTGACACGCGTAGTGGCTCTTTATCTGTTGGACTTTATTCTCGTCAAACTCACTTAAAGCTTGTTCGGCTCGAAGTACTTGATTAAGAGATTCTTGAAGAACTACATTCTCTGCCCGTGAAAGTTCGTCCTTTCCATCCCCTTGGGAAATATCTTTAAATACCTTTTCAGCTATCTCGTGGGCCTTGATGAACGCTAATATTTCCTGCACAAGAAACAACATCTGGGAATGTTCCACTTCTTTGTAGAAATCAGTGAGTGAGATTGCTTTTGACTTAAACATGCGATTCACGCGGAGTAAAATCATTGTCGCGTGACTGGCAAAAGAGTCGCTAGCAACACATAGAGCCTCCCAATCCGCTAAAGGTTGGCCACGAGCAGCCTTGTCCTGTGCGTAATCTATGCTTCTAAAGAGAGAATACGGGAGGAAGCCTCGGCTTTCAACTTCGCCCTTCTCAATCAGGTAATGGTACGCTGCTCTCAGTGCATTGATGAAAATAAAACGCTCTTCATTCGCTACCAACTCTACTCCCTCACTTTTCCGCAAATCCCAAATGGATCCTTTGGCGGAGCCTCGCAACGTCGGCCGAACAGAAGTCAGTCTAACTAACTGAAATGGATTCGATCTGCGGCGACGATTGCCACTGCCACTGCCTCTATTCTTCTCTGTCTGTCTGTCTTCATTTTTAACATTTTCTTCAACATCAGGGCCATTCAGATATGGCACGACATTTTTTAGATTTGGATGCTTGTAACTGCCAGGAGGTACTTTTTCCTATCATGCAGCAGCAATAATTAGAGATGAGATGTTATTCGCATGACTTATCAAGCGGCAGAATTATGTATACTCACATGATGCCTTTTGACAGCAGCTTTCAGTTGCTCATATGTAACGTCTCTCAAAAACGGTACGTGTTCTCTGACTACTGCGAAATCCAGATCGTGGAACCTTTCATCAGCAAGAAGTGACAAATATTCTATCAACGAGTGTTGGACCATTCGGCGGCGGTACTTTGATATGATTTTCAGTCTCGTCTCCGTAGGTGTGACCAAACCAAGCTTCTTGAGCAAAGGACCGCATGTTGGAGCGTTGATAACTAGTGTCAGCATGGCTATGCCCCCAGTTAAAAAGAAGAGTTTTGCACTGTAATCTCTGTACATCATATCAGGAGTGAGCTCATGCACCTCAGCGGTTAATGAAAGAGCCAAAGCTAATCCAACCGCGCCCCTTAGTCCAGAATATGACATAAATGTAGCCTCTTGCCAGCTCGTGCCGATACCAATGACCGAAGTTAGAGGGAAAAATGCAAAAATCAAGAAGAATCGTATCGCTAATAACAGGAAGAATAGGACGAACAAATAACCCCAATCCTGAGGTTCAAATATCCTTTCCTTTTCCGCACTTTGCTTATTATAGTCAACCAGCATTCCTCCAAAGACGCAGCCTGCGAGAGTAAACAAAAGAGTGTTAAGCAACCACTCCGTGATCTCCCAAAAGTTATGCATTAGATGTGTATTGTTGATGAGATTCGCTCCAAACGCCTTCACTGTTAACCCAACGAACAGCACACCAATGATACCAGAGCAGTGGGCTAGTTCCGACGTGAAGTAAGCCAAATATGCAACTGAAATCGTAAGAACGACTTGGGCAACACTCTGTCGACATTTGAAAGTTTGACCAAATGGATTAGTGATAAGTTTCATGAAGGCGAATGACAAAGACTTGTTGAGCTTCTTACATCCTCTCCACTCAATCGATGTTTCAACTTGTACAACACCAACACTGTTCCAAGACCGAATGCAATGCCTATACACATTCCACCAAGGCTTAACTGAAAAAATATCTTGAAACCCTCTCCCCAACCAATGTTCTTACCGACATCGGGGATATTCAGCTGGTACAAAAAGCGAGCTCGGAATATATTGAAGAAAACATAGGCTGAACCATCGTTCAAGAGAGACTCGCCCGAGATGTGCATCCTCAGCCGAGGTCTTGAGAGAGAGAGACGACGGTAAGGTAAGTAAGCAGCGAATTAAGAGTGCATGGAAACCTTCAATAGCACTCACGGAGCCCCGAGCTCATTCATCAGGACTGATACGGCGACGGGATCTGTTGCCGACAAAATTGCCCCAAACGTCATACACAGGTCAAATGACCAGCCAAATGGCAAGATGTAATAAGCAACTAATGCAGTCAACGCTGTCCCAGCAAGAACCATTGGAAACGCGAAAGTAAACAGCTGAGAGAAACTCTTCAAGAATAAATGGACATCAATCCCATATGCATCCACGTAGAGCAATCCAGGAAGAAAGACCACCAGCAGCAGTTCGCCTGGAATCCGCATCCATGTTGCGGCACTCTCAACTGGAACACTTTGAATAGTACGTTTGGATGTTCCTACTTCCACACCAATCCCAATAGCTAGCCCAATCAAAAACATCATCGCTGTGAATGGAATTGCTCTAGCGTAGCGGCTGAGCACATAGTAAACCACTAGACCCAATGCTTGCGCGAACCAGGGAAAGAACACTGCGTTGACAGCAACTTCCGCTTTACTCTCGGCTGCTTCCGCAGTAGCAGTTGTGCCGTGAACATCGGCTGCGGCTACATCTGCATCTGCATAATAACAATATCCTGCGACGATAATAGCAATCAGAAAAAGATCAAGGTTAGTCCTAAGACAATATTCGCGGATTCGCATGTCGGTAGACATACTGCATTTAGATGCGGCATGAGATGCTGCGGATTGCGCTTATTGACTTGCTTCCTGCTTTTGACGGAGTTACTTCTTATGCCCGCCGGTGTTTATTTTGGCTCTGCATGCATGCCCTAAGTATGCCTCGGCTTCCGCAAATCGAGATCTCTTTCTCGTGGTACAGAAAGACAGTCAAACGGAGACCCGCGAGGCTCCCCGCACCCCGCCGCCGCCTGAAGTCAGAAGCAACTGAGAAAAAATACATACGCTGTTATGTGAAGCAAAGTAGACCATGGCACTTCGACCAATTGGAGTCTATCTGCTCACCAGCAGTGCTCTATATGCACAAAAGAAAACATTGTTTCACGTTGGCAAAATGACTCAGCTTGCGAGTGAGTCTGCATCCCTCACAATGTTAGCGGGCGAAGAGCTAGAGTCCTCTATCGAGATGGGGGAAAAGGCAGCAGTGGAATCAGAGGAAGGTTTAGAGTTACAATCAGAATCCATAGATTTGGGATTTGATGCTGACAGAAAATTTGCAAAAGCAGCTGAAGAGATGGCACTGGCTGAGAAATATAAAGGTGAGGCAGACATGTTACATGAACAAGCCGCGGAAAAGACATCCGAGTCAGAAATTGCAACCACAAATGCAAAGGAGCATCTCGCTGCATCAGATGTGTCACTTACAAAAGCAAAAGAAGATCGTGCAGCCGCAGTAGCAGATAAGGAGAAAAGCGTTGCATTTTTTGAAGAGTCATCGTCTGCAGAAGAAGTCACTACTGGCGCTAAAGAGAGAGCTGCGGAATTTGAAGCAATTGTTCTGAAAAGGGAGGGACAAAGCGTGAAAGATGGTGAATCACTAGTCCAGACCGAAGTGGGTGCTTTGGAGGATGCAGAGACAGTAGCAGCTTGTACACCAATTCCATTATTCAATTTCGTTTGCGAGGCATTTGGAGCAATCACTGAAATGGCCTTACAAGGTCGGGCTGCAGCAGAGGGCGCAAAAGCGGCGATAGAAAGTCTATCCGCAGCCTCCGCTCAACGGAAAGAAACGGCAGAGTTGGCTATTGCATTAGAAGAGCAAGAAGATGCGGCGAGGTGAGATTAATGAAGTGTGCACATCTGATTGTCGATCGCGTTTTCAATTGACGAAACGATTTCCTCCTTTCTACTTCACACAATAGATTTGCAGCTGAAGGCAGGAACTATCAATTATTGGCAGAAGAAAAGGATACAAAAGCAAGTGAAGAATTTGCAGAAGCAGAGAGATTGAAAGTAGATGCGAAGAATTCAGAATACTTGGCAGAGAGTAAGAAGAAGGAGGCATTAAATGACGGGGCATTAGCCGCACTGGATGAAGATTCTGCAGCTCAATACTTTGCAGACTCGGCCCGAGATGAAGCTATTGGTACTGAGGAGAAAGAGTTATCTGCCATTGCACAATCAGAAGCGAGAGAGCATTTGGGATCTAGTACCGGTGAAGAATTTACTGCAAACAGGTTGCGCTTGGATGCAGATTCAAAAGAGGCAAAGGCTGAAAAGGTAATGCAAAGTTCTATAGCACATGGGACTCATGCAATCGGCTATGTGCTTCAGTCTTTAGTGACGGCTATCCTTGTCATTTATGTCACTGTAATGCGGTTTGTATTGCACAGTTTTGTGCCAGCTATCAAACGCTCATTCACATCACAGTCACATATTACTTTCGTGGCTTTCGGAGAACAAGTGCTGCTTCTAGGGATGCATTTCGCTGTCATGACGGTAACTTTTACGATGCTGGTGGGCCGACTAAGCTTTGGTCACATCGCAATCACATCGAGATGGAAAGCATTCGTTCTTCTAGCCTCAGCTGCGGGGCTCATCGAGTCCTCAATGTACTCTCTCCCGGAAGCGTGCTATTGTCGAATGAATGGAAAGGATGCTAATTCTACATTTATAGCAACTACTACATCGTTTGGATCAAACATGGTGTACTTGGTCCCTCGATTCTGTTTGGAATATCTCACAATATTTGTTCTTTTTGGACCAAATGTTTTTATTCAAGTACACAACACTCTCGCAGGTAACCAAGTGTTGCTCTGGGTTGGTCTGTGTCTAATGAACACGTTATATATTCGCCTCTTCAAGCGGAAGAGAATGTCATCTGTGGCCAAACCATCTTACCAAACAATAAAATGCAAACGTAAACTCGAGAATGGAGTGGAAGAAGGCTATTTGTGTGGGAATGAACGCAACAGTTTAAGTGCGTTGAACACAAATAATCTGGATCAAGCTGATTACGGTTCAATGGAAGAAAAAGCTCTCCTCAATTATTCCACATGTTCTGAAGGGAACACTAGCTATGTCTCTAGCAAGAAGAGAAGCACAACCTGCTATCAGAAGTTTTGCCAATACTGTAAGAGTCTTTGCTTGTCGGCAGATCTGTTGATGCTTTCTCTGATGGCCATGCTTGTGTATCATTCCTGGCCGCTATTCAAAGTATTGGAATCTGTCTCAAAGTCGTTTCTTGGAGTCGCGGCTTCGTTGCATCATGTACCGATATTGCTGGTGGGGGTCATTTTGATATTGATTGTTCACTTCATGTACGTGCATTGAAATATTAAACACATTCAAAATTGATATGCCAAGAGTTCATTCCATTCTACAGAAGAGGTTTGACAAGCGAACAACTCTCTCGTTACAGCTTCCCTTGCAGATGGGTACTTTTTGCATACTTTATTATCTCTCGAAGGTCGCACAATTACTCTTCCGTGATTGAACCATGAAGGCTGTGATATCCATTTGGATAAGTCTTGACATGTTGTTGATACTATCTTGTCCACAAACATTACTGACACCAGCCAGTAATAAGTATACTTTGACAGAATTTGAATTTGAAAATGCTATGTGCAATGGCATTCCAACAATTTGTGCCACTATCCGAATCAAATATTCTCCTATAGCAGAGCGCCCGGAATTCAGGATTCAAATCGCTCCAATATTGCCCCTCGCTTCCATGCTCATAAACTCATCCCTCTCTCACCCACTTGTCATGTATATCTGGAGGATATTATCCAATCGCACCAAATGCCCCTTCAAGCTATCCAAATTTGGATAAATTCGCTTAGTGCCTTCGCCTCATTATAGTTGGGTATAAAGTTACTTTCCACCTTACGACTCTCAATATCCATATCTTCGATCACATGCGCTGAAATACCATTCGGTTACCTGCTGCATAAGCATAACACATGTTAATGTATGTGAATGAAAGTCGCCAGGGTATCTATCCCCGACAATCAATTGCAATTGAAGGAGTTGTTAGACTTTGCTGTACACACCTCCATGTATGTGTTGACGAGTCAAGTCCATGAAAAAAAGCGTACAGGTTCATCTGCGTTGACATCATGTGAATGTGGATAACTTTCGACGAAAGAGTGGATACAGCTAAGATCGAAGATAGAAGGGGAACAAAAGTACTAAATCCCACGTACAATAAATGAGAGGGCACATCCAAAAAAGTGCTGAAGATACCAGAACACGCAGTATGCCGGCCGACACCATAAGTAGCCATCATGCCACCCAAGAAGAAAAGAAAGTCGTCATCAGGTCCACCAAAGGATCCCGAAGAGCCACTTGAATTTGTTGCCAACATCCGAGAAGCAGGTCAGAAGCGTTTTGCGAGTAGTCGCAAGAATATCATTTATGACATCGAGCAAAATGTTCGGGAGATTCGAGCTCTGCTAAACATTAACGCCGAAATCTTTGGCCGCGTTATGGACTTTGCGAGCAATTACAGCAGTGGTCAATCTGCGATACTGACGAGGTATGGATTTGATGTTGTTAAAGTGCGTCAACGTGGTGCAGTGACAGAGTTCATCACTGAAGCGGCATGCTCTAGTGAGAGGTTTTCTATCGACTCTTTAATGCATCTCCCTGCTAGTCTCGACAGCGTAGTAGTAGTCCAATATCAGACGGCTCCATTCAGTGATTTCATTGATTACAATTCATTCTTCAGGAGTGCACTCATGTTGCATGACGATGTTCTTGAGCCATTTCTCGTCAAGTTGAAAGATCATGTTGAGTCTATCCATGTATTATTGGGAGAAATGGAGAGCTGGCTTTTGGAATCGCAGAGAAGAATTGAATTTATCGAGTCAACATTTGACACCAAATTGGAAACTCCTTACGAAGTTTCGGACTGCGGTCATTCTCGTCATTTAGCTTCTACTTGTTGCTATCGTTGTCGCGAACGTTATTGTCAGCATTCTGAAGGAACTTCGGGGCGTTACTACTGCACTGACGGTTTGCATCTCGGGCAACGATTCCAATGCGAGAAAAAAGTTCCAAAACTGTACATCCTCAAAACTTATACAGAGGCTGGGAAGTTTGAAAAGACATTTCAGATTGCAACTGAGAGCGATCAGACAAAACTGAAGAAATTCCTAGACTACATGGACAGCTGAAAACTGGGATAGATAATTATAATTGACTATGCCACTTCGCATTGTCAGTAGATTCAAACAGATAATCATACCCCTTTTACTTCGAAGTGACCTACGATACACTATGCTGCATCAAATTCTTTCATATAATTTGATGTATATGATCATGGTCAGCACAGACCTACCACTCACCCTTATCATTGGCACATGCTTGGTTGTGGTAGAGCAAGAGATGTAAACTAACTCCACTAAAAGTTGGTACCATATGGCGGAAATAAAATCTTCGGCAAAAACATGAAGATAATATATTAATTTACCTAGGTGAATACCATACGCTTGGTTGGCTCAATGGTAGAGCATCTGTCTTCGGAACAGAAGGTTGCGGGTTCGAGTCCCGTACCAAGTACTTTTGTCTCGCAATTCTTGTGTCAGACATTCCCTGTTTATTCAACTGCCGGACTGAGTCTAATAATGTTCTACTCGTGGTTCTAACTTGCAATGATTTTATAGTTTTGTTTTATGCGGGTCAAGTGTTTGTGTTTCAAAGAGGAGCATAATATCAGACATCCCGTTTTTTCCATTTTTCTTCATAGGTAACAAATCTGATGTAAAACTTTGATTTGTGTATGAGTCATCTGCTGCTCTTGAAACTGCTCCACCAACTCTGGCGCCTCTAAATCCAAGTCCTCCGTCTGTTCCAAGAGCCAGCACAACTCTAACGCTACCGTTCCCTGTAGCTGTGCCTCATGTGGATTATCTTTGGTATCAAGACAAATGACATGAATTGCTTTGAATTCCTCTGTGGGTTCTCTGGTTTGTAAATCTTCAATTACTGCATCGTAAATTCTCTCTTCGAATGCGATAACAACATCATGTTTTTGTACCTCTGGTGTCGGTGTATCTTGCCAACGTTTTGGTGCGACCTATCGTGCAGAAATGAATCAATACAAATAATTATGTGTTCAGATGTGTATTTGTTTGCGAGGCACATTGTTGTTTCGTTTCCCCCTCAAAAATAAATGCGTATACATACAACCCCACACAAACATCATCATAATACAACTCAACTTACCTTCACAGCAGCACCACGCTTACAAAGCTGCAACACACCATTATGCATAAAGAACGCCACATCTTCCGGAGTTTCAGATAAAGAATTATACATATCGGCATAGGGTGTGCCGAATTTAAAGATGCGTGGTTCCATTGCCGACTTTCCGGGGAGACGAACTTGTGTTCCTGTGCCGTAGCTTTCCACTCTCATTCCTGAGAGTTGTGTAAATTTTGTAATGTTACAATATTATTATGTCATGGAGTTTCATAGGCAGGTCACAGATGAATGTTGATATAATAAGCAAATTGAAATAATGATGAGCGCAATGAAACATTAAAACGTCAATGGTAATACACAACAAGTAATTTTGCCTTAGACGACATTATATTAAGCCATTTTCACATACCTGCATTTTGTAATCTGACATGAGCCTCCATAGACCTATTGATGTTCGATGAGCACACAGTTCCGAAACATAATTTCGAAGGCCTTCGTCTCGCCGATGGAGGTGGCATGCCTGGTGGTGTTGAGGGACGATGTAGGCCGACCATTTTGATGTAATATACAATAAAAGCGTTTTTAGATGGTTATAATATTGCAATGAAAATGAGCCGCTGGAGAAAGCGAGAATAAATGTTCAGGTAAAGCGGGAAAAATGACCATACCGAAATATTCGCCGGCCGGCCGTCACGACAACGATGTCTGTGCTGAGCTGTGCTGGTATGTTAAATGATAATTATTGATACGATGAGCGGCTTCTTTCAATCGGCAACAAGAGGTGCTGCTGGGGACGGCTATAGTGCTGGTTTCCGTCACACCGAGCCCGCTGCTTGGGACAAGCGAAGTTCTGCTTCCGCCGACGATAATAACGATCTCATTCAAAGGTTGGCAGCATTGATTCAAAATGAAGGCAATCGTCATCCAACAATGCAGCAACAAAATGATGTTGAACGGCTCAGAATAATGCTGGCAAGCTTGACCAGTAGCAATAGCAATAACAGCAGTCCACAAAAAATTACCTCTCCTTCGAGAAATAACAACAATGACTTTAATTCAAAATCAGTTATGAAGCAACAACCTCCGCCATCATCACTATCACTTGCAGAACGTCAACAGACATGGTACACCCACGAAAGAGCAATATTACGAGAACTCATCGTGCTCACGATGCGTCATTCCAATGGAGATTTACTGCGATTTATTCCTGCGGAGGACGAGCGACAAGAAGGAGGAGAATTCATCTGGGATGCTACTTGTCAAAATTGGGAGGGAAATCGATTCAATACTGATGCCGTGGTTGAGGGGGCTAGATTGATTCCGAGATGTCAAGTGATACCAGAGTTTACACCCGGCGACAATGATGATGATGACGGAAAGCATGAGGATGAACAACACATAATGGAAAACCTTGAATTTAGGGCAAACTTACCCACGACATTATTAGGAAGTGGTGCAAGAGATGCCATCTCTTTATGCGGCGAGTGTGGATGGTTATATGGACGTGTGGCAACCTACGTCGAAACTGTATTGGAAGATGATGTGGATGGGATTCAGTGCAGCACTGCTAGAGCATTGGCAGCAAGATTGGATTACGAGTTGGGAGAGTATCATAGACAGCTTTCGATGTTGGAGAGTGAGTTACCTCCATTGATCATTTCAGAGTCTACTACTACTACTTCTTCTTCTTCTTCTCAACAAGATCAACATCAACATCATGTGGCTCAAGCGAGGTACCTCACGTTACGAGAATTGGTGGCTCGTCTCCCTCCTATTCGTGATCATCTCCGAACCCTTGCCATCCTTGCAGATGGAGTTGGGGCACGTAACTTGCGTGGTGGAAAGTTACTAGCAGCGATTCTTCGTCATTCACTTGATGGAGACACTTCCAGTTCACATTTAGTTCGATCAATTGCCGCAGACTGTTCCGTGCCATGGTATAAAATGCTGAATAAGTGGATAACTCAGGGAGTCCTGGATGATTTTCATAGTGAGTTCTTTGTGAGAGAGATGCAGCTCGACCACAAGTCGTCTTCAGGTTTCTTTACGTGGCATGAGCGTTATGTATTGGTTGATGGCCAAGTACCACTGTGTTGTAGAGGCGGCTTGATGGAGATAATTACTTCTGAATTGGCACAAGAGGTTCTTCTTGTGGGAAAGGGGATCAATTTCATTCGTTACTGTCTCCAAGACAAGGACTGGGAAGTGGTTGAACAGAACGATGGCCGACTCCCCAACAAAGTTTCTGGATGTGAGGGATACAGCTTTTCGACGTTAAATGACGAGGTTGGCTGTGGAGACGAATTCAAATGTGTTTCTACTCTACATGACGTGGTCTCGCAGTCATCTGCACGAATACACTCGCACATTTTAGATTCTCTCAAAAACCAACACCATTTGATGAGTCACCTTCATGCGTTGAAGCAATTTCTGTTCCTTTTTCAAGGAGACTTTGTTTCGTCCTTTGTGGAGAGTCTAGATGTTGAATTTCGAGGACGAACGTCCACTGCTGGGATCTACAATCACACGCTTGCGTCGCTGTTGGAGGGTTCGCTGCGTACTACGAATGCTCGATACCTTCCAAATTATGTACTTAGAAATCTTGGAGTGCGATTGATGATTGATGAGAAGGATTCTGATAGATACTGGATGGGGCAGCCCTCAAAGACAAAATCTGATGAAATGACACCGTGGGTGGACAATGAAGCATCGATCCAAGACCCCTGGGACTACATTTGCATTGACTACCAAATCAACAGCCCTTTAGATGCTATTGTTCACGACTCTGCAATCAGAACCTATCAGCATGTATTTCTCTTCCTTTTCCGCCTCAAACGTGTAGAATGGATGCTCAACAATTCTTGGCGACAAAGCACAGCATTGAATCATGCCATTCTGGTAGAAACTAAGGCTGGAGGAGCCGACGCTCCCGCAATCAGCGAAGCTGCAGAACATTCATCATACCTTTTGCGAAGGATTTCGACAACCCGTCAAACGATGCTTCACTTCATCTCAAACTTACAAAACTATCTAATGTTTGAAGTTCTCGAAGGAGGCTGGGAGGGATTAGAAAGGTCGATAAAAAAGGCAAAATCCCTTGATGATGTGATTTTGGCACACAATTCCTACCTTGGCGAAATTGTTGAAAAATCACTATTGGGCGACAAAGGGGATGGTGAAAGTCCAACACTTGAGACACTGCTCCAGAAGCTTCTCTCAATTGCTTTGAAGTTTGGCAAGTTCCAGGATCACATCTTTACTAACTCTTTAGCCGGGTTGGACAAAGCTGCAAGAATTCGAAAGCAGGTGGAAGAACGAGCTGAGAAGGGTGAATGGGGTCGTACTACTTTGGATACCGAAGAGGGAAGGGTATTTCGTTACCTTGCAGATGCCAAGCTATTTGAGTTTGTTGAACGCACAGCCAATGATTTTGAGAGGGTATTCAGCAATCTATTGAAGATGATGAGTAAGCAAGTAGATCAAGTAGATTGGACTTCAAGCATTGATGAAGATCAGGAAGAGACAATCACAGAGATGAAAACTCACGATGCTCTACCCTTCCTTTTGTTTCGCCTAGACTTTAGTGGTTATTATGCACGACAGGCAAGGGAGAAACGAAAACAAGTGAAGATACAACATCAAAATGATTGATAGTATTTATGTTTGAAATAACAACTTTCCTCATTCATAAAACACTGATTGATTGATCTAAGGCATGGCCGTTGCGAATTCTAAGTTTAAGGAAATGCATCGTGCTGAGGGAGGTCCGGAAACATAACGTCTTGGGAGCCCTTATCCTTCACAAAAATGTGGCAGGTGGGCTTGATGACAGGTTCCAAGGCACCTAATGGAGCCACTTTTGCTCCGTCAGGCAAGACCTTGTAGCAAAAGCTTCCGCAGTGCTTGCAGCTGTTCCTGTACACGCTGCCACTGGTAGACGCATACTTGATGAGTTCGTCGTCGCCCTTGAGAACTTCAAAATTTTGGAAGACGCCGAGTTGCATAGCGGCACCCGTCTGACGTCGGCAGGTTTCACAATGGCACCAGCACTGTTTTGTGTGCATAGAGATCAAGTCGAGAGATGATGTTGTTAAAAATATAGATCCTAGGTATGAGGCAAAGAACAAGCTTCCTGCTGGTAACGGCGTAGCCTGCGTTTAGGAATGACACCAACCAGAATGATACCCATCACATCTGCAAGCACAAAAGATACTCACCGCCAACACTGGCTCTCCTGTTATGTGCCTCAAAGGCTCCACACATGCATTGATACTTGCGAACAGTCGACATTCTCAGAAGTGAAACGCTTTCGATGTTGGCAGTTATTATTTTGTGGGCCTTATTTTGTATAATGTAGCCGATTGATCTCGCATCGGTTGTCGATTCTTGTTTCTTGTATGTTGCTCGCCAAAGCGAGGAGAGGAGAAAAAAGGGGTTCTCCGGTCGATAATGTGGCACACAAAAATGATAGATCCCAAAAAGGAGCTTTCATTGTCCTCTTCCACCTGGCACAGGACGATTATTATTTGTGCATGAATCTCTCCAACCATCCACCTACTTCTTACCTCTCAATATAGTGTCGTTACCATTGTTGCTTCATAGTACTTACTCACAACCATCACTAGCCCAGGGGTGCAACAATAGCTACTACGCATCATGTCGTCAGCCAACACAGTAAACCCTGATCACTGCCTCTTTGCCGTGCCCAAAAAGGGCCGCCTGTACGAAAAAGTGACAGCCATGCTTAAAGGCGCTGGAGTGGAATACCATCGCGAAGATCGTCTTGATATTGCGATTTGCAAAGATATGCCCATGACTATGGTATTTTTGCCTGCATCTGATATCTCTAAATACGTTGGTGAGGGAAATGTTGATATTGGCGTAACTGGAGTCGATATTGTCGAAGAAAATTGTTCCGAGGTAGAGCGTGTTATGGCTTTGGGATTCGGTGCCTGTCGACTATGTGTGCAAGCACCAGTGGCTAGTAACATTACCGACGTTAAAGAACTCGCAGGCAAGAGAATTGTTACCAGCTTTCCCACATTGACAAAAAAGTTCTTTGATCCAATCGATGCTGAGAGGGGTGTTACAACATCTATCCGATTTGTATCGGGATCTGTAGAGGCGGCATGTGGTTTAGGTTTGGCTGATGCTGTGGTGGATTTAGTGGAGACTGGAACTACAATGAAAGCTGCTGGATTGGAAATTGTTGCAACTGTCCTTCAAACAGAGTCAATCCTTATTACCAACCCTGACTCCAAACACAAAAAGATTGTTGATTTACTAAAACACCGCATCGAAGGATACATCACATCCAAAAAGTTTGTCATGGTGTCATATAATTGCAGTGCAGATATTTTGGAATCTGTCACTAAAATCACCCCTGGCAAGCGTTCACCAACAATCACTGCTCTTACTGATGGTGGCCATGCTGTGTCGAGCTTGGTGAGCAAGAAAGAAATTGTAAAGGTTATGGATGATCTCCATGAAGCTGGTGCAAGAGATATTTTGGTCTTTGAACTTAGCAATTCCAGAATGTAATTGTACGGTTTTAAGAGTGAAGAGAATTTCTAGCGTTGCTACTACAAGGCCGGTCTTTGTAATTAGTCGTCTCTCTAAACAAAACAAAAACAAAGCTTTATTTCTATTTACATAACAAAAATCTATAATCTATTGAATAGGCTGCTTTGTATTCTCAACCAAGCAACCCATATTCTTGCACCACAGAACAAATGCATCCCAGTGCTTATCCCCATCCTTCAACGTGTCTGCATCACCAAATACTACGAGACCATTCTTGGCACGTGTCAAAGCCACATTCATCCTCCTCCAATCGGCGAGAAATCCTACCCTGCCATGTCGGTTGGATCGAACGGCACTAAATATAATCAAGTCACGTTCCCTGCCTTGGTACGCATCGACAGACTTTACCTCAATTTCGTGCGGAAAAGACTGAGCAAGCGAGCGGAACTTATCATCTCTTGCCATGAGCGACTTGATGAGGGCAACCTGAGCAGAGTAAGGAGTTACAATTCCTACTGAACCGTCAAAGCCAGAATCCTTAGACAAGAGAGATCTCAGGAACTCTACAACCGCTTCAGCCTCAGCATGATTTCTGTACGAAGACGATCCTAGAAGACCATTGCCGGACTCAACAATTTCTCCCCTTGCCTCATTATCACGACCTCCAACTAGAATAAATCTAACAGACGTGTTGGCAGCTGGGTAGTTTGAGAGCAGATACGATGGAAACTGTCGCATCTTCATCAGAGTCGACGGAGATGTTAGTAGTTCATTATAGAAGACTGCGGAAGAAAATGCGGCGATGGAAGGATGCATGCGGTACTGAACAGAAAGAAGCAGACTGCCGGAGAACCTCTTTCTATAGGAAATGTTTTCGGAATAACCATTGACTCTGGAAACAGCTTGGCGGGTGGGTTTGCAATTTATGAACTTGGTCTCTAATGGAGTATTGTCCTTTTGAGCTGTGACAGTGACAGGTTGAGGCAAGATCGAAGCAAGTCTCGACATCAAAGAGATAGATAGCGGTGATTCACCAGTGGACGATTTATCACTTCGAACAGTAGGTGGAAGCTGACAAGGGTCTCCAAGCATGACAAGCGACCGGCAGCTATTGGTGGAAACGATTGGAATCAAGCTTGCTGGCTCCACACTCTGACAGGCCTCATCAATAATAACAAAGGGGAGGGATAACGGAGGTAGGTTATCAGGCGCAAACTCGCGAATCGTCCCAAACAGTGTTGTAGAGTCTTGCAAATCAATGCGTTTGTCCTTTGAGTCTTGTTCATCCTGCTCCTCGGGATAGATCCCACAAGCTGCCAGTAGTTGAGCATCAGCGGCACCTACTGAAGTTGACACGATAACATCAGCCTCACGAAGTGCCCTAGTCGCAGCAATATTACAAGCCTGAATTGAATCTTTCACAGCCTGCGTCAAAGTATCCCGTTTAGCTCGCTCAACTGAAGGAGATTGTTTGCTGCTTCTCCTACTTTTTGACTCAGTTGATTGTTTCTTCATCTTTGCTGACATTTTTGTGGCCAAATTTATTGCATGCTGTGCGTTTGGGTCACGTTGAATTGCAGCATCTAGAGTGTAACTCCACAACGACTCTGACACTCCACTTGGCTTACCAACGCGTACAACTTTGAGCCCAAGGCTTATAAACTTTTCCGCCATGTTATCAGCGCCTACGTTCGAGAATGCGGTGGCCAACACCTTGCAATGAGGAGAGATTTTCCGACATTGATGAACGAATCCAAACGCAATCGATCCAGCAGTTGTCGTCTTGCCAGTGCCGGGAGGCTGCAAATATTATGGAAAGAAAAAAGTCAGAGAAATGACATACCTTCATGTGGTGAAAGTAACAGAAGGGACCTCAGTCATCACTTACCCCCTGGATCAGTGTCAACCTGCGTGTCAGCGCTGATCTTATGGCTGTCAGCTGTGGCTCATTATACTTCGGAAACAACTGATTTGGATTAGCTTCGATGTACGCCATTACTTGATCAGCCCACTTAACAGACGCAGGGAGTGGCGGTTTGGCTAATTTCTTTGGCAAGTCACCCAAACTTGGATTTTCAATCCCATCCAGCATGATGTTTGCTTCATCCTTAATGGCAAAAGTTGACAATATTGCTTCCTTAAGTAAATTGTCCATTTGAAACCCACCGACTCGTTTGTCAAACTTTGGATTTGATACTGGCACATCTCCATTTTGCTGGGGAACTGAAGTCAGTTGACCCAATGCCGCTGCCATTCGCTTGAACGGCACATCTGAGAAGAATCTATCTACTCTTACACGCAAACCGGGATCACCCTTCCCTTCATCCCCAACATTATTCGACGCTGGTCCAAATGCTGTTGAAAACTTACCCGCTGGTATGGCAACATCCACATACGACGGTCCGATATTCAAGATACGTGCTTCTACCAAAACTGCATCTTTGTTGGTGGGCAAGGAAGATACCCCCAGAAAGTCTCCTGTCCCACGTGGTTGAAGAGTAATAACAACAACGTCATTGGAAGAGAATTTGTGATTTGCTGGTAATGGCGATGGTCTTCTTTTGGTATCGACAATTCTGTCATCACTTTGAAAATAGGTAGTTGTTGCATCCAAACTCTTTTCCAAGCGGTAAACTTCATCATTGAACAAATTACCCCGTCGTTGGGGATGGACATCAAATATGGCATGACCTGAAATCTCCAATGAGAATGGATCCCCAATCGATGCTTCTAGCCGCTGAATAACTTCTGCTTCTTCCATTTGATATTCTATGGAGATGAGATTAGAGAAGGTGGAGTGATAGGAAGCTAATGAGTTGTACAATTTCAATCGCTTGCGTGCCCGACCTCTACCCCCAGACATGCTGTTGTCGACTTTATCGCCACGTGCTCTTAGTTCAATCGTTTTATGTTTCCACTGTGTCTTTGACATGGGTGTGGACGACAAGATTTGTGTTGTGGATGAGGATATGGATAGAGGCGGAGGTGTGAACGAATCGCTATCCAAAACACCACGTTGCAGCCGAGCAGTGCGTTTGTCAGATGCTTTTTGCTTCCTCATGACGAGACTGGATGCACCGGTTGGTGGGTGACTGCTTCCTGTCATTGGATGAATGATTCTAGACCCATGAAAGGATGATGACAAGGCCAAAGCTGCTGCCGTCTTTTCGAGCAGCATCATCGGGAGGGTGATGGATAATAATATGACGACACGTTTCATCTTCGAATGGTTTATGAAATTTATTATGGAATATAATTATGAAGAAGAGCAGCGCTACGCTGTCCACAGCAGCCAACCTGGGCATGCATCGATAGAGACAATGACATCTGCCTCGCTAGCTGTAGTAGCTTTGTTCTTATGTTCTGCTGTGATTGAAGCGGTCAACAGAGCAGAATCTTTACGAATGAGATGGGCATCTGAGTGACATAAAAGTGTTTCTGCAACATCACAGTCCTGCACAGTGGTCCAATACCAACATAATATATCAACGATGAAAGCTGCATGCTAATACTGGAGACGTCTTCATAGAAAAGCAAATCAAACGTGGTGACAATATGAATACCTCTCCTTTCCGTTCCCATCTTATGCAGCAATTCTATTCAGCTGCTAAAAATCAGTCTCGACCACCTCTTGTGCTCGCTACTACTTTTGGAAATAATTATGAAGGTTCTTCCCATCGTCGAGGTCGACATCATCGTGCATCTACAACGTCGCCTTCTCCGATGTTATCGTCATTGAACACGCATCATTTACCTCATCCATTATCATCTTCATC
The DNA here is from genome assembly GCA_036940105.1 of Skeletonema potamos. Classification (NCBI taxonomy): domain Eukaryota; phylum Bacillariophyta; class Thalassiosirophyceae; order Thalassiosirales; family Thalassiosiraceae; genus Skeletonema; species Skeletonema potamos. The sequence goes on from JALLBJ010000025.1 coordinate 82,130, forward strand.
TCGAACATTCAGGGAGGCGAGTAATGAAACGAAACCTGCATCCAATGATGACGCTACACATCATGATCTGCATGAACCATCGATCGCAGCGCAGAGTCTACAACAAATGATTTCTTCTCGGCGTACTGTGTCAAATTTTCTGAATCATCCTCCATCTCTATCAGTGGAGAGGGACATGCAATGTCAACAAATCCTTAGTAACGCAATAAAACGTGGTGTAGAATGCGCATTTACGGCACCTAATCACAAAATCACTGAACCTACAACATTTCATCGGATTTTGACTCCGTCCGCTGCATCGGAACGATTATTAGACATATCCTATCAAGTGACTTATCAAAGGTTACTATGTAACAAACTAAGTGGTGTAGAGGCATGTCGCAATGAGGCAATGAGAAAGAGAGAGAAGTGGTCGACAATACCTGCATTCCTTGTTGCTACTGTGGGTGGAATGGAGGATCAGTATCAGCAGGATCAGGAAGAAGAACAAGAAGAAGAACAAACGCTATATCAAGAAATACCTTTCATTGCCCCGCGTACAATCCAACAATTAGAAGACTATGCGTCTTCATGTGCATCTATACAAAATTTTCTGCTTAGTTTACATTCCGAAGGATTAGCATCTAAGTGGGCAACCGGTCCGATCATCAGAACTCATGCACTCCGGAACTTAATAGGCTGTAGAAAGGATGATATGATTGTAGGGCTGATTATGATTGGCTGGCCAAAGAGAGTGCCAAGAATGCCCGTGCGGAGAAGAGAAGTGGAAGGAGATATGTTGAAAGATGTCACTATCTAGTCCACGACAACCGAACATTTCGGAGCAGCAGATTGTCATCATCATCATCATCATCATCTGTCAATTGCCTGCTCTCATTCATTGCAAGGGTAAGAGAAAACGGATCGCCTTCTGTTTCTGATCTGGTCGGTTTTTTCTCATTCGTCTTCTTAGCTCCTACCGATGAACCTCTGGATACATCAGCAGCTGGTCTTTTGCGAGTAGGAGGTGTTTTACGAGGAGACTTTGTTGCTACGTTGCTACTTTCGGCTTGGTGTATTTTATTCTTCATTAGTTGTGTTTGTTTTGGAGTATGTACTATGATGTATGTACTTTAGATGCTCGCAAGGGTGAGGGTTGGAGAAGCGAGGATGGCAAAAAGGAAGAAGGCAAGGCCCACAAGAATCGTTCGTCTCGTCCTGTATCCTATTATGGAGATGACGCATAACAGCTGGCACAACCATAGACGATGGTATTACGATATTATTTTCTCATTTTTATGTTGCATTCACAGATTGTCCATTTGCTAATTACCTGCTTTCATCGATCTAGTAAAACTGCTTCAATATGTGCTTTGCACAACATTGAAGCAAGAAGTGGAATAGGCACACGGAACGGCCCCTTTGACTTCTTCGAAACATGAAGCATACCCGCTCCAAGTATTGTGCCTAATGCGTGAGAAGCATAGAGAGCATTTTGTCTTGTGTCGAATTGTTGCTGTGCCGATGCCAACGATGTTGTGTTAACATTCCTAGTTATAGCATGGTAGCATAATCTTTCAATGCAGAGAAAAGGCAACGATATTGAGGCCAGCGCTGATGCACCTAACATAGGTGTTCGCCACATCGGCGGTCTCTTTGCTTTCTTTAAGAAGAACAGTGGACCAGCAGCAAGCCCAACGGCCCCGGCGATGGAAGCGCGTTGAAAGACATACGACATCTCTGAAAATGCTCCCTCGGCGAGAGCCAAAGAAGAAATGGATGCTGTGGCGTAGATGCTCATAATTGTTTGAAGTTTGAATTGGTTTCCTCTTGGTGTGTTGTTTTTTTATGTGGAGAGTCGGACATGGCAGCATATGTTCCACGATACTCCCCATGATCGTGACAAGAACGTTGGATGGTGCCAAAACCATGGATGTTTGATGGTGTCTACGTAGTCGTAACGATACATGGTCACCCTCAGGCGTAGAAATCATCTCTTCTCTTTTACAGCGTTCTTCAGTTCTCGGGGGATTTACATACAAAATCGAAATTCCTACGTTGGTTTGGTACTTGTGAC
>JALLBJ010000026.1:0-83606 GCA_036940105.1 Skeletonema potamos
ATACTCCCCATATACAATACCAACAATATAGTACTCGACATGGGTACGTCATCAACTACCACACCCTACGCACATTTTTTCACTATCACCTATCACCTGCCTCCAACCATGTCGGGATCAAAACCAACGCGCCCATCAGAGGTGACACCGCTGGTGAATGGGTACAAAGAGACTTTAGATGACGAAGAGAACTGTTCATCATACATACCAAATGCAAACACAAATCCCACATGGACAGAGGCGTTTGCTTACGTCTCGCCCTTTTTGAAACCATCTGATAGACGCCACCAGCTATTAGCATTACTTGCATTATCAGCAGTTTTGCTTGAGAAGATTGTCAATGTTCTTCCTCCACTAGCGATTCGGCGTGCTGTAGATGTCATAAGTGATTTTTCCAGTGGCGGTGATCAAGATGTACAAGAACGAGTTGCAACAACAATCTCTCTTTCGATTGGCTCATTTTTCGTTCTGCAAACAGTAGACTCTGCACTCTCTGCACTACAAAGTGTAACCCAACGTGCTGTATCCATGGACGCAGAACGAAGATTTGCTACGGCACTGTTTGCTCATCTTAATAACCTTGGGGCGTCATATCACTTAGAGCGGCATTCAGGCGAATTACTTAGGATACTATCCAGAGGTGGGGATGCTACGAGCACCATTATAGAAGCCGTGCTGTTTAGCTTGTTCCCCACTTTATTCGAAGCTTTTGTCGTTGGAGGTGTATTTTGGTTACTGGGAATGCCATCGATTGCTATTAGCACAATACTGTCAGTGCTGTTATATCTTGTTTATACATTTTACGTGACGAACACCAGAATGGAGCAACGTAGAAAGGTTCTCCAAAAGAGTGAAGATGTTGGACGCATTGAGACAGAGACATTAGTGAACTATGAAACAGTGGCAATGTTTGGGAGAGAGAATAGAGAGATTGAAGAATATGACATCGTTAGAAAAGACTACACTGACGAAAGAGTGAATATGCTTGGCTTATTCGCTTGGCTTCAACTTGGTCAGCAAACCATCAGATTAGCTGGAATTTGTATCGGGCTCTGGCTTGCTGGCAGAGCATCAGTCTATGGTATTGATGGAGATGAAAATGCCAGGCTTTCCCCTGGTTCATTTATTGTGGTACAATTGTACATCCAAAGGCTTTTCAATCCTCTGTCAGTCCTTGGTTTCATCATTCGTCAAATCACTGATGCATTCACAGATTTAGAGAAGTCAGTTCAGATGCTGAAAACTGAACCATTGGTCAAAGATGCGAAGGATGCTGTAGAATGGGATGTGGCATTACAACGCAGAGTACAGCTGGGAGAACAATCTTCTACTGCCAGTAATATTAACACTACGGGTGACATTGAGTTCAAGAATGTGACGTTTCGATACAAAGTGAGATCCAGTCGAAAAAAGCTAGGCGGTCCTGATATCGACAATAGCAATGGATATAACCCTGAAAAAAGTCGAGGAAAACCCAAGTTTGGCAGGAGAGGCTTGTGGGGAGGAAAGGGAAAGAGTGTATACTCGGGAAGTGGCGGAGGCAGAGGCGCAGGGTTTTGGATTAAATCTGCTGCATCAACAGGTACTAGCGACGTGAAAGGTGAAGGGTTCAAAACAGAAGAGATCGGCGGAATAACGAATGTGAGCTTCCGCATAAGTGCAGGGCAAACTGTTGCTCTTGTAGGTGCATCTGGTGGTGGCAAGACCACGATCGTTCGTCTGCTACTACGACTTTATGATCCAGATGATGGGTCAGTTTTGGTGGACGGTATCAACGTCAAGTCCTTGTTTCAACAATCTCTCCGTTCCAACATAGGTGTAGTAGCTCAAGATACCGTTTTATTCCATGCATCGCTGAGAGACAACATATGTTATGGTAAGGAGGATGCCACCGAGGAAGACGTCTGGGAAGCAATTCGACTTTCAGCGTTGGATCAGCTGGTCAATTCGTTGCCAGAGAAACTAGACACGATAGTCGGGGAGCGAGGAATGAAATTAAGTGGTGGTGAAAGACAACGTGTAGGATTGGCACGATGCATAATCAAGAAGCCCAAATTGATCATCTTAGACGAAGCCACAGCTCACTTAGATTCAACAACGGAGAAGAAAATCCAAAGAAACATTTTGACTCCACGAACATCAGCAATCTGCAAAGGAAGAACTACATTGATGATAGCTCATCGACTTAGTACGGCAAGGCAATCTGATGTAATTATTGTTCTTGATAAAGGCATGGTAGTGGAGCAAGGAACACACGACGAGTTGTTAGCCCTTGGGACAGAAACAGGGATGTATGCAAAGATGTGGAAAGATCAGATGGAGGGTGATTGTTTGGATGAGTTGAAGTAAATGGTCATAACATGTATTAGTACGTACACTACAATATCCTTTGTTACTCTACAATGATTCCACGACAAAACGGATTTTTTCATTCGCTCTCTTTGTATCAGTGTAGAGCTTCCTTATTCCATAAATACCTGCCTTTTCGTGAGTCTCACTGTAGTGCTCCTTTGTTGACGGCCGATCGTCGTAGTCTGGCAAATCTGTTGCAGCCACAATAAGATGGCGGTCGGCTAAAGTAAAGCGATGTGCGCCCATGTCATTCTTGTTTTGCTCCAGAATGATTGTTCGACCTGGGATGAGAAGGCGCAGATCATCGGGGCGAATAGAAATACTGTCGCCACTTTTCATTTGTGTTCGCTCACTCTGCCAAATGTCTATATCTCCCACTTCGAACTGTTTTTGCATGTGTAAGCCAAGAACATCGTTGATACCGGCTCCGAGGATACATGGTCCACAAGTAAAGAGTGTATCAACAGTGTGAGATACCGATAAAATCGGGTTGGGGCAAAGCATATCATCGTAGTCCACTGATGTAAATCGATTTCGAATGTTGTTGACAACGATCTCGATAGTTCGCACCAAGAAAGGATGACCCGGAGCCGACGCAATGAAACCATTCCAAAGACAACTTCGATGTCCTACATCTGCACCAGGCTCATCGATTGGAGTCACAAACCCAACATCATTTGCTATTGCATCATCCAAGTTGGTCTCGATTAGGACATCAATGTCAGCATAAACACCGCCACGAATCAGCAACACGCAGTAACGAAATAAGTCCGCCTTGAATGCTCCTGAAACCATAAAATTATAGGTGAGGAATGCATACAGTAAATAATCTCCCAAATCGCACGGGCACACACTCACCAGGAGTAATCGAGTCGTAAGCCTCGCCCACCTCCGGAGGGAAATGAGTAGACAAAAATTCTCTTGCCGATCGATCGTCATAAAAGTAATATTCCCATCCACTCTTCTTCCAAGATTCTATCAACCGCGAAAAGTTGGGATATTTCTCTTTTGTTACAGGCTCAAACCACGTCTGATGGATGATTTTTGGAACTAGACGATTCACTGACTTCTTGTAACGGGGTGGGTTGACAGCATAGGTGCGCGTTATCTCTTTAGGCGGAGGGCGAATCTTACAAAGGACATTGCAGTAACATGGACATTCAAGTTGACACTTCGAGCACGCATTATCCATTTCTTGACCACCCAATTTGCGCATTGTTTTTGTCGGGGACTGTCTTTCTTTTCCTTGATTCTTCAAATGTGCCTCATTTGAAACGTCCTTCAAGCATCTTTGACATTCCTTCGTGTAAGGAAGACAATCGTTTTCAAACAATATGTCAAAGAAGTTTGGAGCATCAGCAGGATGATTGGGGAAGTCTGTAGTTGGTAACGCGGGCATACTGGACGTATGATTATGAAGAAGACGAACTGTTGAAATATATGGTAGATCAGTAGTGGGAATAGCGCCAAGGTTGAGTGTCTGCTTCGATGCTTTCGCGGTCGAGTCTCTCTTGGACTTGGCATCGGCCTCTAACTTGTAAGGCAGCTCACTCTCAATGGAAGACGACGATGATAATGTACTAATTATTGGATGGCGCAGAGCAATCGCTGGACCGTCAGCAACTCCATTGGGCAGAAATGCCAAACAGCAATACCCTCCACTTGACAAAGGACAGCTAGCAGCGACTTGGCTGGGATGGTTTGTCGTGTCACCGACTGGTGTTAGTGGCAGCATCAATGAACGAGAAGACGATGATGAATGGAAGGTTGCGTAGGTATTGCCATCGCTACCGATAGTTGCATCCATCATGGGGCTTATTTCATTTTGAGCGTCTTTGGCCAAATCGATACAATGACTTTGTAATAGTGTCCATGATGATGATGATGATGATGAAATATCAGTGACATCATCTTCACTGTCGTTCTTTTTTCTGTCAACAATCACTTGATGCATCATTCTTGATGGCAACATTGGACGTAGTGCTAAAACATCATTCGAAGTTTCGAGTAAAAGACGAATAATGGATGATAACTCCACTTTGGCAGGATTGTAAGGTGATATAGCCATGAATGAATCATACAGGTAGTGATTATTGTTCTTGTTGCCGCCTTCTTCCTTCACTGATACCACACCATAATTGACATGGGCATCATTGAACACTGCCTTGAGGGGATGTAACAATTGAGCCTCTTCATATCCTAAATAGACATGCCCATCACCATTATAGAGGAGACAATACTTCCATAATTCGGTGGCCAAACGTTCCAGTCTCCTATTTGATTGAGAGTTGATGTTACTGATTTTATAGTTGTTTGATTTTGATTTTTGGGCTTCATCAACAGACATGATCATGAGTGAATCATATCTTGATAAAACATCATTCCATGACAAGGATGATTCAATATTCGTATTGGACGGATGACAATATTTCCCCTTTCTGACAAGATAGTCCCGTCGTTCAGCGGGTGTGTAAATTTCCAGTGTTGGTCTAAAGTTGGTATTAGTGTCATGAGATGTCATTGTCGTAGTTGTACTATTTTTATTGTTGTTAGCAACGCCGCCGAAGACCATGGCTCGAGTGGCACGTAAACGGCGATGCATTTCGGATAATTCCGTCGGTGACATTTCAGATGGATCATGGGGCAGGGTTTGAAATATTCGAAGTTGAGGTGTTGGAAAATCATCTTTACGATCATGGGCGGCGGAGGAGACAGTGGACAAGGACAAAAATGCCGTGAGGAGGAGAAGCTGCTTGTTTTTCATTTTATTAACCGATGTCGCCGCTTCCTTCACAACAATGATCTTCTTCTTCAGCAGAAGTACGTTGATGATGATACTTCCTACACGATGAGACAACAGGGCAAAGCCTTGATGGTGGCTGTTGGCTGTGTCTCGCTGGAGGATTATTATGTCGTTCGATGTTGTTGCAGCGGTGGCTGTTGAGAGCTCCTTTTACTTAACTTAAAGAATTTGGGTCTGGGCATTACAACGAATGAAAAGAACCATGCAGCTCCTTTGATGCATTCAGGATAATTTATTAGTAAGATACCAACACTGCCATGTCATCTGTGTGCAGCTAAGGATGGTAGTAGTCCGATTTTAGTGCAATCGACATCAATATTATATTTTTCAAGATACATGCCCGAGCTTCCCGAGGTTGAGCACTACCGGCAAATATTGCTGTCGCTCGTCAGCAAAGGAAGCAAACAACAACAAAAGAAGTCGGTACAACTTGAGTTTGGCCCTCCTCCTTTGCCGACGAAACGATTTCCCTCACAACAAACTATCAGGTTGATTAACGAAGGCAACTACAACATTACAAATGTGCTGAGGAAGGGCAAAGTGTTATGCGTCGTTTTGGAAAAGAGAACCGGGACGACAACTGACATGGCTACAATAACTGAGGATGCTGACATTACAGGCAATGAAGCTACAATTTTACTAACATTTCACATGGGCATGACTGGTAGACTATCGACTCCTAATCACATTCCAAGACTCGAATCTTTGTCAGCAGAATTTTCATATCCCCCGCCGCATACGCATTTGATTATTAACTCACCAAATGGACAGCAAGCATGCTTTTCGGATCCCAGAAGATTTGGTAGTGTTTTTGTTCACAGTTTCAGTTTTGATGGTCAGAGTACTGTAGATGAGGAATGCATTCCAACATTTCAAGAGCTGGCACCTGATGCATTAACAGCATCCATACAGGCTTCAAATGCAGATATTGTGAGCAAATTGATAAATCAGAAAAAGGGGATCAAGGCAATATTGTTAGATCAGCGGCAAGTCATTTCAGGAGTCGGCAACTGGGTTGCTGATGAAGTCTTGTATCGTTCAACGCTCCATCCAGATCAATCGTTTCTGACCGTATCTGAGGCAACGAAACTTTTGAGTGAAATACAACATGTACTCTCAACTGCAGTGAAATGTTTGAACGACGGAGAAGAATTTCCTGAACAGTGGCTATTCCATTGTCGATGGAGAGGTGGTGGCAATAGTGGGACAAACTCCAAAGATTTCTATGGAAAAATAATTTGCTTTGTAAAGAGTGGTGGTCGGTCGTCAGCAATCGTTCCTTCTGTACAGAAGAAGGTTGCTAGAAAAGTACTTGCAGCTGATATTGGAGCTACAGAGTGTAAGAAGAAGAAGAAGAAAAATGCGATAAAAACAGGTACTCCAGCAAAGAAAAGGAAAAGATGAAACGGAAGACAGAGAAATATTGTAATTCTTGTTAACTTGATAATATGCATACCTCAATAACATCAAATTATAGACTTAGTATAGTCGAAACGCCAACAGTAACCAATGCAAGTGCTACTGCCATCATGCCAACTTGAACAAGATTACCTCCTTCTCCAAGATTGACAATATCTGACGCAGACACGGGCCTGTTGAACCATCCAACCAGCGCAAAACGCTCTGACATTGTGTCAAGAACTTCATGCGGTACTGCTTCACTTTTGAATAGTACAAGTGTCCCGCCAAGTGGATCAATATCAATAAAGTTAGGTTGAACACCAGTAGGGCATTCATCACCTCCACCATCAAGGTGCATCCTCAATTGGCCTGCATCTTTATCCGGCGACCAACCATCCCGATTGAGGTAAAGAAGGAGACTGTATTTTCTCAACACAGATGCAGAATTGGGAATAGCATCCCGATGACGTCGATAAAATCCACCCTCGGGGTAGTAGGCATAAAGCAACTCATTCAACGACCTATCAAGTGGAATTGCTGAATCCTTCATGCTTAGATCCGATAGGCGATCGTATAAGTTATCCAAAATATCATATAGCCCTCCAGACCGGTCTCGAATGGAATTTTCTCCGTTGATTTTGAGCAGCTCGGCCCGATTTCTACCCAAAAAACATGTTTCGGCAATCCTAATATTTTTGTTCAATTCATTTGTACTGTCTTGGCCGATCTTTGCTTCCCTGAAGGCTCCACCCCGACGTAGATTCAAGATATCATCACGTAGATCATCAACTAGATCTCTGGATAGAAAATTAGGGATTACAACGTATCCCTTTTCTGATAGCGACGCAAGGTCAGCTTGTGCTATTTGAGGCGAGGCAGTGGCCACCTTCAGTTGTGATGTAGATGATAAAACATTGACACGAAGTTTGCGCACATATTGTGGGCTAATAAAAGCTTCGATTACAGCACCGTTGTTGATAAATGCATATACGAGGAGGGATAGAATCCAGCTGAACTTCATGGTGGTGCCTCAAGATTAAGTATGTAATGAAGTGGAGGACAGGAGAGGGTAGCCGGCCGCCGTTTGAAGCCGGCGGCATCACGGTGAAAGGAGGTGATGTGATGTGCCAAAAATTAGTATCAGTTCCTACCCTAAGTACGACGCCTGTAACCAAAAATCTTTTCCTCCATTTCCGTCCCTCGCTAGACCCAATCCCCATCTACCGAACCCCTTGTACATGCGAACAGATAACCAAATCCCTTAACAAAACCGCTCTCCTCCTATCGTCCGACATGAATCGATCTTTGCTTGCAACTCTACTTTTATCTCTCGCCCTCACAGAGAGCGGAGGAGTGTTTGGATTTTCTCCATCCGCTGTGGCACCCATCTCTACGGCGTCATCAAGTCATCACCCAAGTCACCTTTCTCTCAAGCCGCTTGCCTTCACATCGTCTTCAGAACCAGCGCCTCACAAGTCGTCCCTTACGCTCCTTAACTTCACGCCAAAGGATGATAATGCAAGCGACGATAAGCCCTTCATCAGGCCAGCTCTGCATAATTCAACCTTCTTTCGAGCCGTATCTATTCTCTACGCCCTGCTCTTCGCGGTGTACACAACATCCAAATCACCTTCAGCAACAACAAATGCGCTAGGCAAGTTAGGTAAACATCTCATTCTTTCTTCAAAAACTGCGGCTACTGTCCATATGCTCTCTTTTGGCATATGGTTCGGTACTGTTTTTTGGACCACCTTCATCGCTGGGATCACAATGTTCAAAAACTTACCCCGCAGAACATTTGGCACTCTTCAAAGCAAATTATTTCCCCTTTACTTTCAGCTGTGCGCTGGTGTGCTTGCTCTACAGGTAAACATCTGTTTTGTTACATTTACAATCTCCTCTCACAAACTAATCGTTTCTCTAACAAGTGCTTTGTATATCTTTCTTCACCACTCCGCAGATCTTAACCCTCACTGCTATGCCCGATGTTCTTAGCAAAACATCCGAAGTGTCTCTTTTGGTTGCATTCTTTGCAACCCTCTTGAACTTGCTGTATCTGGAGCCAAAATCCACACGAGTCATGTTTGATCGTTACACATTAGAAGACAGTGGAAAAAAAGAGAGTGATGAGTACAAGTCTCTGGCAAAGTCTTTTGGCAAGTTTCATGGAATATCTAGTTTGACGAATTTGGTGGCACTTTGTGGAGGAATTGTTCATGCTGTTCGTTTGGCTTCGAGTCTGGCTGTTTGAAGAGAACATGATAGCTTTAATGCAACGAAGATTTAGATAGAGGATGTATTGTTTAACTTCCTCGGCCATCTCATTTTATTCTCTGAAACATTGTTGGAGGTCCCTGCTCCGCACCAGCGGTTCTTTCAGGCGACCCACACGCCCGGCGCCCCCCGGCCCGGCCTGTCCGCTGTTGCAATCGCCATTTTCGTTCTCCCTTTCCCTTCTTCATTTTCCCTGATACATCACCTACCACCAAAAAATAAACACCAAACATAAACAACCAACAACATATGATATTTATGCTCGACCAACATTATACCAGTCAATAATTAGTACTAGAGTGTATCAGGTGTTCAGTTACACGTCTACCAGAGATAAGAAGTAAACCATGACTGCGTCCAACACTAGTAAAAGAAAGCTTCGCTCGGACTCTAACTCCACTGCAGCATCCGCTACCACGGATTCTTCTGGCAAGGAGGATGTATCATCGTCTGCTTCATCACAGCCCGAAACATCACGCCCAACTCCGAGCACGCAAATGGACGATACTGGTTCATCGCGTCTATTCCAGCCGCATCGTTCTCTGGGTTTGCTAACAGCTGCTCATCCTGCTGCTAATGCTAACAATTTCTCACACTCTCCATCATCTCATCTGTTTCTATCCAAGAGGGGCAAATTTCACTTGCAACCCCAAGGGCAGTCATCTGAAGAAACATTTGTTACAGTGCCATTGGGAGAACGCTTTCAAATATTGACAATATCTAAGCTGGTACCTATATTGGTGTCTCGTGCATTGCCCCCTAGCTCCGAACATCATCGTACGCGTTTGTTGCGCAGTAGTGACACATGTAATGCACAGTATAGCGGTGGAGACGAAGAAGAAATGCATCAGGCAATATCGGATTCATCTCTCTCTGTAACGATTGCAACACATGGGCCTAAATTGCTTCGAAGAGCAGTTTCTATTACTCTGTACTCTAGGACACGACCTTTGGTTTGTTTGGATGCATTTCCATTTTTAGCAGAGAAGAAAACTGGAAGGAAGAATCGCTGGGGCATCGTAGATATGATTAATTTGGGCAAACAACGCATGGTCATGACAGGAGAGAAGGAAGGGAAAATGGAAAATACACTTCTTTTAGCAATAGTTTGTGCTAGAGATGATGTCACGAAAACAAACAAGAAGGACAATAGTGGAATAGATGTGGTAGGAAACGATTCAGACGAGGAAAGCGATAACGAAAGTGATTTGGCTGGAGAATCAAACACTGTCACTTCTTCATCTTCTTCCAGCTACAGCAGTGAAGACGACAAAAAATACATTGCAGACAATGAGACATCTCCTGCAAACGACTGCTATGGAAGGGTGTTGATTGTCCAAGCCTCGAGAACATCGATGAAGATAATCAAGACAGTTGATTTGAGTGGAATCGGGTCAAACTTCATTCCTCATACTGGTTTGCATCCTGCAACATATGTCAACAAAATACTACTTGCTGGGCGACCAACCAATGCTGCTAAGAATGACTCAAAACCGACTACATCAATTATACTCCTCAACGTACGATCCGGGAAAATGCTTCATTCTTTTCAATGCCTTTCAGACTCTTGTGGAATAATTACAACATTGGAACAAAGTCCTGCCGTTGATACTGTTGCTGTCGGGACGTCCACTGGCTCTGTTCACTTAATCAATACCCTCCATGACGTCCAGCTGTTTTCTCTTCATCATAAAGGAAAACAACTCTCAAAGAAATCGAGTCCCGTTAATGCTGTGTCCTCAATATCGTTCCGTACCGACGGTAATGCCACACGCCAGGGCGTAGCTCCTCTTGCAGTAGGCTGTGACGACGGATCAGTATCTGTGTGGGATTTAACTCCCGTTGAAGATGATAACGATGGAACAATACGACGTACTCTTCTCACTCAAATGGAAGCAACTCATCATGGGGGGGTTTCTAAGCTTCAGTATCTCCCCGGCGAACCTCTCCTCCTCTCAACCGGTATGGCGTCTAATTCTGTCCTACTTCATGTATTTGATGCCCCTGATCATTCAGGCAGGATACTACGTCAGCGCAAAGGACATACCTCGCCGCCAAGTCTACTTCGTTATCTTCACCCTGGTGTTGGTGGAGGCGGTATTCTCGCCAATGCATCTGATGGTACAGATGCAGCCTCTTGCCAAATTCTAAGCTGCGGAGGACCTGGAGACCTCTCTTTGCGCCTATTCAGCACCGCTCGTACAAATCTAGACAAAGAATACAGCCAAGGTCCAGGTTTAGAACGCAAGGCAAAAAAACTTGGCTTGGTTGGCCCGGAAGGACGTGCTGAGTTGTTACTGCCTGAGGTTGCTGGCTTGGCCACTAGTGAGGCACGAAGCAGAGACTGGGGAGACTTGGTAACGATTCATAAAGATCATGCAATGGCATATGTGTGGAGCACCAACAGAGGATCTCAAACAGGCCCAGTCCTAAGGCAACCACAGTGGAATGTAAGTATTATGAAGACAAGGCCACCTCGATCAGCACATGCGACATCAGTGGCAATATCTGCTTGTGGAAACTTTGCGTTGGTCGGAACAGTTGGAGGAATTGTCTACAAGTATAATATCCAAAGTGGCATCCCTCGTGGATCATTCCCTCGTGACGCAACTTCGTTGACGGAAGAGGAGGAGCGACGACGTAAAAAAGGTATCAAAGTCGCTGGAGATGTCGGGCGCACGATGCGAATGCTAGAGAAGAATTCTATGAAGGGAGGTGTTATGCCTTCAGATATTGATCAAGCTGAGCGTGACCGAATCAGCTTCGTGGAGGCAGAGGCGAAGAGAAATGCAATAATTAAACGAGCATCTCATGAAGGTGCTGTTGTTGGTATTGCGATCGATTCTTTGAATAAGACCGTTGTGACTGCTGGATCAGATTCCAAGTTGGTTCTTTGGAACTTCGTAACTCACATGCCAAACAAAAAGAGTCCAATCATGCTACCTTCTCCGGCAACCAAACTCACTCACGTGCGTGATTCAGACTTGGCAGCAATAGCAATGAGAGATTTTGGAGTTGCAGTGTTTGACTGCTCTTCTTTATCGATTGTGAGATACTTTGGAGGCAGTCGATATGCATCTCCCAGCGAATTGAGACTGAGTCACACAGGTCCTATTTCGGATATGGGCTTTGGTCCTGATGGTCGCAAGCTCTTCACGTCATCTCTTGACGGCACAATCCGCGTTTGGGACGTACCAACTGGATTATGCGTTGATTGGAGTAAGTTGTCATTTGCTCTTCTCGTTGATGTTTATCGATCTATGTCTTCAATTCATCACTAACTTGTTCTTACTTGATATTACTAGTGTCGTTTGCTTCGCCACCTACCTCTATGGCTCTTAGTCCCACCGGTGAGTTCTTAGCTACATCGCATGTCGGACGTTTGGGAATCAGTCTATGGTGTGACAAGTCATTCTTCCGTATGGTCCTTCTCGATGGGACACCAAGTGAACCTGCCAAAATGAACGAGCCTCAACCAGTAGCAGAGTGTGAGCAAGAAGAGGCTGATCAGTCTTTATCTATCAGTATGCCACGTTCTGTAGCAGTCAAGGATTACTCGTCTATCAATGGCGATAACGATGAACATGGTGCCAATGACGGAGTTCCGCCGCAAGCGAAAGGGGAAGGGTTAATAACACTGAGTGGCTTGCCTCCTGGACACTGGAAGAATCTATTTCATCTCGAGTTGGTGAAAGAAAGGAACAAGCCAAAAGAAGCTCCGCAAAAACCTCCACAGGCACCATTCTTCCTACAGTGGAGAAGTGTGATCGACTCGAGTACGAATGATGATGCAGACAATGCCGGCAATGCCCAATCTACTGCCAAAGATGATGATGGATGGGATGCCGTTTGGTCCGACGATGACAACGGTGACGACGTTGACAATACTGCTGATGCAAGTGAAGAAGCGAGTGATGGAGCAAAGCCAGCGAAACAAGGCGAAATCGAGACCACAAAGGCATCCAAGCGCAGGAAGGTTATGCACTATAGATCTAAGTTGGCGGAGCTCTTGCAAAATTGCAGCGACGAAAACAACTATTCAGAGGTTACCAGATATTTGTCAACGATGGGACCGTCTGCAATTGACGTAGAGATATCCTCTCTTTGCTATGGTGCGCATGATCTCGAAGATGGTTTGCATTTACTACATCTTGCGTCACTATGGCTAGTAGAGGCATGCGAATCGAACCAAAGTTTTGAAGCCGTGAACGCTTATTTGCACCGCTTTTTACATGTTCATGGCAACATCTTCATCCAAATTGATACAGACCTCAAAGAAGATGAGAAAGAAAACCTACTCAAGTTGAAAGAATTCGCTGATACAATAGCACATCTGAGAGAAAAACAAAATGCTGCGTCGACTAGATTGCAAGGGAAAATGCAGCACACGATTTGCCTGCTTCGTCACCTTTCCAGAATGGTGTAGTGCTGGTGGATAAATGTAGTTTAAACAAATGATTGAGACATCAATCAAGAGCTATCTCCCACACCAGGATACATCGCTATTTATGCGACATAAGAAGCACTAGGATAAGACACTCTAGATTTGTTCCACCATCTTCAGAAGTTAACAAAGTAGCTGAAGCAATAAGTTTGGGCCGCCCTCCTCTCTCTCCCCTCTCCTTTTACATGTTATGTGTTCGTGTGTTCGGAGTATGTAATGGTCGTTCTAGATAATATTGTACCAACTCGGAGCCAGTTACTTCATTCCGTCCGCTTCTGAAATACAACAACTGTTTGTTGGTTTAGTAAATGAGCGCACCTCAAAAGAAGAAGAATCCATGGACTCCAATGGCAGCCGGCTGTATAGCCGGTGGCATAGAGGCCACGGCTGTGTGGCCTATGGAGTTTATCAAGACGCAACTGCAACTACAATCCAAAGCCAAGGGTGCCGCCCTTCCCTACAACGGGATGATTTCTGGCCTCTCGTACTACGTTCGAACAACTGGCTTCTTCAGTCTCTACAGAGGCTTAACACCGACACTCATCGGTTCTATACCAAAGGCAGGGATCCGTTTTGGCTTGAATGCCTTGATAAAAGACAGTTTACGAGACAAAGATGGAAAATTAACTCCAGGAAAGAACTTTATCGCTGGTTTGGGGGCTGGGGTTGCCGAAGCATTAATTATCGTCGCTCCTGTCGAAACGGTGAAGACAAAATGTATTGAACTGAATCAACCTTTTGTCGCTGGGATGAAACACATCTTACAAACCGAAGGCGCTTCTGGTGTTTACAAGGGCGCAGCAGCTACGGCAATGAAGCAAGGTTCTAACCAAGGACTTCGATTTATGTGGTTTAATGAATACAAACGTATCGTCACGAATGATGGAGAGACCAAAATGTCCCCCCTCTTAGGATTGGCCGGAGGAATGAGCGCTGGATGCTTTTCAACACTTGGAAACAATCCCTTCGATGTGGTAAAGGTGAGTGATAAAATTGATTGTTTAGAATCGTTTGCCAAATTTGTAGGTACTCTTACACATACCTCATGTTGTGCTGCAATAGACACGAATGCAAGGCACCAAATCATCACAGTATACTGGCACCTTAGACTGCTTCAAACAAGTATTATCAAAAGAAGGAATTGGAGCATTCTACGCAGGAGTTGTTCCTCGACTAGGAAGAGTAGTTCCTGGCCAGGGTATCATTTTCATGAGTTTTGAGACTATTGTATCGAATTTGGAAAAATTCACAATCTTTCAGTAAATACCATACATGATGTATCGGACAGTTTACCTACTTAGATTGGATAGATTGGATTGGCTCAAGCTGGGTTTGAGAGATGTGCGTTTTGATGTATGGAGTAATCTGATTACAAAATGTGTTATTGTGTTACCGCCATGAACTGGAATCTCTTTCATATCAACTCAGTGAAGAATGCTCATCCATTTGGGCAGTTATCTTTTCTATTGCATCATGTTTGCAACTTATCTCACTGAGCAACTCACTTCCACGATATATTACTACAGTCGGAAACTTCGTAATTCCAAGCTCTTTCATCAGTTGTGTATTACTACTGTATTCAATCTCACCAAAGCGAGCATCGCCACGTCGCGCAACCTCTCCAATAGAATTTATTGCATCGCCTCTATCTATTGCCAGCTTGCGAAACTTTTTGCCAAATGCTTTGCAGGCTTTACAGAAAGGAGCATAGAACTTGATGACACATAATCTATCATCCTCCTTGAGGAATTTCTCAAGCCCATCTTTCTTTTTTATTGAAGCAATGTCCACACGCAGATCATCTTCATCGTTGGAAATTAACTCACGAAAGATCATTTGTAGATGCGATGATGATGTGTTCCTCCGCTCTGACAGTGTCGGATGCAGCTCTTGCGTCAACGTGAATGATTGGCAGCATTGTGGAACTGATGCGAGGAAACTATATGCAGCAGCTGCAACGATTAAAGACTTTCTTGCCATGGTGTCACCTCGCCCTTATTACTCAGTATGTATCTCCTTGCTCCATCACTATCCTCCGCCTCCATGCATGTACTTATGCATCAATACAATAGCTGGCATTTGCTTTTGATCGTTGATTTGATGATCGGGATGTATTGTTGATTGCTTTTCTTCTCTCAGTTCTCCGGTCTCCGGGCCTGGGATGACGTCATGCTGATACTCTCTAGAGAGGTTTTCTTTTTTCTGAGTGGAGGAAGTGCGAGTGGCCAACAGTCACATGCGTGTTCCTCCAATCATCGACTCAGCGACCGGCGACCGGTCAATCCCAATAAGTTGCATAACAGTATCATCCAACAGCACAACACCGCCTAATTAAAATGAAGAGTATCATTGCTATCATCTCCGCCATTTGCCTATTGGCAAGCTCTGCTTTTGCATTTGCTCCTGCGACCCCTCGTGCGCTTGTCGCCCCACGATCGGTCGCAACCCCCACCTCCCTAGACGTATTTGGAAACCGTAAAACCGAAGCACAAAAGGCCGAGGAAGCAGAAAGGGCTGCCAAATTCTGGCAGGGAGAATGGGTGTGCAAGGACTGTGGATATATTTACAACCGTGCCGAATGTGCAGGAATGTACTTCGAAGAGCAGGGACCTGGATTTCGTTGCCCTCAATGCTCTGGTCCTAGGAGGAGGTACGCGAAGAAGGTTGGAGATAGGGTTGGAACGACTTTGGATGGAGGAGATGCCCCTATCCTCTTATTCTCCTTTGGTGGTTTGATTGCTACAATTGTATTTGGTGTATGGGCTGTGCAAAACTTGTAAATCATCATCGGATTGTTTCAGAGGGTGGAAGTATGAATGGAAAGATAAGTGGGTAGTTTTACACAGCAACACGCATAATTCTAGCAGTTACTACGAGAGCTGTTGCACAATACGACCTCAACTCTAGAAGTACTTTGGAAATATTTCAAACTAACATAATTGAAGATAGAGAGTTAGAAGTTTACTATCAACTTTGAGCAAAACTTGGAATACTTGAAGCTGTATAATCATTCTGTTTAACATTTAACTTTACTCATGCGAAACGACATTAAATAATAACACAATTTCCCCCGGAGGAGCAACAAAGTTTCCATGAAGTTACACTCACTATACCATGCTACCTTTGAAGTCTGGTGACTTAGAGTAGCTAGCTGACTCGTATTGAGATGCGTCACTTGATTCTTCATCTGCAATATCGTTGATCGTACGACTTTGCTTCTCTCCAGGAGAATTCAAAGCGTTCAGACTTCGTGAAATCGCCCAGTCTGCTGCATCTCCAGCACCTGAAGAATCTGGTACTCCGTCTTGTTTACTTTGATTGGCAATTGCTTGCCACATGCTCGCTTGGGCAAGAGCATCTTGTTCCTCCTTCGAAATGCTACCAATGTTGCCTGTGAGGCCTCCTTCACTGGCTGCCTTTGCTGCGGCAATTACCCCAGACCAATCTCCCTTTTCAATTAACTCATCCAAGTTCACGTTTTCGTTAGAGAATGCCTGACTGTTCATTGCTGGCGACTGAGATATCTTCTGTCGTAATCTTTCCTTATCTTCCAACGACAGACCACCTTCATTTTGGTCACTAATCTTCTGAGCGGCTTGGCCAACTGCCAGCCAATTTCCTTCTTCAATCGCCTGCTCAAGCTCCTTACTGCTTTCTTGAGAGGCATCTGATTTTCCACCAGCAGATCTTGCCCTTGCCTTTGCTTCCAGCTTGACTGACTTTTGAACAGCAAGCCTTGCTCGACTGGCAATGGCTCTTTCCTGCATACGCCTTAGCGTCTCCACAAGTTCCTCTTCCCTTCCCTTAAACTGATTCAACATTTCGTCGATATTATCTGCCTCCTCCGGGACAACGCGTCGAACTAATGCTTCTACCTCCGCCCTGATTTCTGCTTGTGAGCGACCAGCACCGTTACTCGAATGATCCGTTGTTCCAAAACTTCGTTGCGTTCCACTAGCAGAACTTCGCCCAGAACCCGACCACCTCGAAGATCTTGAAGCGGATGCGGCGGAGTGAGATTCACCATCCATCGTCTGGTCCGCCTCGAATCGAGCAGCTGCCAATACCACGCCTTGCCAATCTCCGGCCTCTACAAGCTTGTCAATCTCTGCAGCCCGAGCTTGATCAATAGATTGACCAGTGCTTGCGCCACGAGAGCGCCACGAGGCTCCATCACCTGAGGTGATAGACCGTGGTGATTTCACTCCTTGCGGAGGCGTTCTCCTCCCTTCCGCTGCAAGAACAGCCGCTAGTGCACCAACATGCCCCCAATCTCCAGCTTCAATGGCTAAGTCAAGTTCATCCAATTGGGAATTAGAAGCCAAAAGAGACTGTTTCTCCATCGAATCGACTTTATCTATTTGGAGCTCATCCTCACCCTCGTCCTTTTTGGTTGCGATGTATGCGCCAGCAGCAATAGCTCCTGCTGTAAGTGTAACAGCTCCGCCGATGCCGGCCGCTGCTGCGTTGCTAAGACCGTCACCAGATGACCCACCCATACTTGCAGTCCCAGCGCCTCCTTCATTGCCAACAGAGGCAGGTGATGCTCCTAAGGCAGCACTTGAGAAGGCACTACTTGCAGCTGATTCTGGCGTCACAGGAACTTCTTCTGCAGGTACCGAGCGAGGCATCTTGACACTTGTGGAGGCAACCAAGGTAGAAGCAGCACCCATCGCTGCCAAGTATGATGCATTCTGAGAAGCATTCTTTCCCGTATTATTATCGAAACCAACCTCCTCATCTCCTGCAACGCTAGAATCATAATAGCTTTCATCCTCAAAGGATTCATCCGGAAGTTTCCCCAACGCCGATCCCGCTGACGAATTTTTCTGGCCCTTGAGCAAGTACGCACCACTAGCGTAGGAACTAGCGTAAGAATGGCTTTCTGTAACCTCAGATACATCATCGGTAGGAGCAGGTTCCAAATCATGTGTCACCGTATCGGAATCCTTCATTGCACTTCGCCCCTCAGTCACCTCGTCCTCGCGCCTTCCTGCTCTGTGGGTAGCAAATAGTGCAACCAACAGGACGAGAACCAATGATGCTAACGCAATACCGATCACGCCACCGACAGAAAGAGGATTCTGATTTAGCTCCTTCTCCTTTATTACTTTATTCGTCTCGTTTTCATCACCTGGAGGTTTCAATGCCTCTTCTTGATCAACGTTTTCGTCATCGTCGAGCCATTCAGAAGCGAGTTTGGAGAGCATTCTTCGTCGGATTTCATTAGCCTGCCCTTCTGGGTCCACCTCATCTACCATTTTGAGAACAATATTGACGTCCCATGCAAGGCAATCTTCGTCAGTGGTGGGATTGCCTGGCGTTCCTTGAGGGCACGCTGCAGGAAAGAGTAAATTTAGTGACGAGAAAAAAACGGTTATATGGGGATCAAATCAAAGAACAGGGTCGAAGAAACTAATACCAACACTTACCAATATCTTGCACATCAGTCACTGTTGCATTGGTAGCCTCCTCTACCAACAATTCCCTACTTCTTAACATCAACTCACGACGAGTTCCGTTGTTCATCTCCTCAATCACAAGATTGGCCAGTTTCAAAAGGGCCTCTTCCATCATTACCTTTACCTGATTAGTTTTTCCGTCCATGATTTCTGCAGCTGTAACCCCCCCCTTCAAATATTGGACAAAATTAACACTAATGGGGAAATTTCCAGACAAAAATGACGTTGGAGCTGAACTAACCGATGGAGCAGAGGACACAGAAGGTTCAGAGGAAGGGTGAGTGGTTGGCGCTACCGATGGAACTTTGGATATAGTGGGAGTGAAAGATGGAATATTGGAAGGGGGGTCCGAGGGGGGCGAAGATGGAGTTAAAGTTGGCGATTTTGTCGGGCTACCAGGATCAATCGGCGAAAATGTAGGTGATCTTGTCACTGGTGATAACGTTGGTGACGATGTTGGTGCCAGAGTAGAAGGCGATCCCGTAGGCGAGCTAGTTGTAGGCGACTGAGATGGAGAAACAGTTGGGTTGGCAGTGACAGGTCGAAGTGTGGGTCGAAGTGTTGGTTGCATCGTTGGTTTCAACGAGGGAGAGGCGGAAGGATGACCCGATGGAGCACTCGATGGAGGAGCAACCAATTTGGCTTTCACTCTCCCCAACGTCTCAGACATTGTACCACAAACATAAGTGAGATATTCCAATTGGATCTGATCTGGTTTTTCGTTTGGACCCGATCCATCCGTACGAATGCCACTAGTAGCAGCATTGCCACAGCAACCAGGTTGACCCCACGGTTCCGTCGAGTACAACTCACATAGACACGATAGAACGACGTGTGCCTCCTGCAACACCAGTGGCATCTTCTGGAAGCTGCCTGCCATGCCCTTTTCCGAAAGCCACCCTCCCGACACAAGGTCTGTAAATACTACAAATTCCTTCTGGCTCAAGAGACCGTTGCCATCAACATCGCTCGCAAAGAGGGGACCAGTGACATAGTCCAAATTTTCGCATTGGGCCGAGATTGCTTCCGTGTCATCGCGTATGAAAAAGGTATCTGCGTCGATATTTCCAAGATCAACTGCTTGCGCGGATACAGTAGCGGGATTCATGGCATATAGGGCGGCCGTGGCTAGGAGACACCACCGCAATGCAATGCTGGTAGCGCCGGATAAACGCATGTTGTTTCTTTGTGGCTGCCGACGCCTCATCAATTTTATAATTATGCACAACAAGTGAGGGTTGGTTTGCTATGCGTCTAACAGCTTATCAGCGATATTTTATATATTGTTTGAGCGTAGCAGTTTTTAACCTCCACCAAGAGATGGACAACAAAGACAACCACTACAGCTGGAGTCAACTGGTTCAAGTTTTATGGGTTTATTTTCGTTTATTATTATTTTTTGAGTTTGTGTGACAAACAGGCAACAATCGCTGATACTCGTTTGTTTCCGGTCTTACCAAAAAAGTGGTCTTTTCTCGGAGGCGTGCCCCCACGTTCTCCAGTGATACTAATTCCGCGTAGAAGCCAGGGATTTTTAGTCACCTTGGGTCCAGTCGGGACAAAACCCCTGTCCCGTTTTCGGTCCTCGCCGGTCGCTCGCCTTTTGCCTTTCCCTCTTTTCCCGCACAACCTCATGTCCGTGTTCCTAGCCTCTTTTTCTTAATTTGCGGATCTCTATGAAGACCATGGCGATTATTTTGGAACTCCTACGAGACATAATAGCCTTTTCGAATCAATTCTTTCCTCATCCGATTGCAATCTTTCATAGTTATCGTTTTTCTCCCGCAGATTTGGCCATTGAATCGCCTCCATCACCGCCTTTGACCACAATAGATGTTCTTTCCTACAACGTAAACAACGATGCAGCACACAATCCTACTCGGAGACGTCGCATCCTACGCGCTATTTTTTCGTCGGGGGCTCAAGTCATATTGCTACAAGAGACGAATCCATCATGGGAGGAGCATTTACGCGAGGATGCTGTTGCTCTAGATTTTTTTTACACTTACTTTCATCATCCCGGACCAACTGATCGAAAGGCTGGAGGCAGTGCTATCTTGTCACAATTTCCACTCGACGTTGATAAGATTCAAATGCTTGATTTCTCTGACAAAGTGTCTGGATCTGTATTTCCATCAATGGTGTGTGATGTGACCATACCGATGGAATATATGAAGGGTTCGTCGAAAACAAAATCTTCTACGCAATGTAATAGTGACGGTAATAGTGAGATTACAATCACTTTTGCCAACATACACCTCCGACCACCAGTCAATTTAGATGGGAGTGCATGGCTTGATACCGCAAGGAAAACAGAACCGATTCGAATAATGGAAGCCAAGGAGTTGATACGCACGTCTCAAGATTCAAAACGAACTATTGACATTATTGCAGGAGACTTTAATGAAGGAGATGATGGTGGAGCAATAAGACATCTGATACAAGAAGGCTACGCAAATGCTTTGAGCCAATATGTTCCACGTAGCAAAGAGACGCATAGATGGAATTATTTCGGGAGTGTCTGGCATCTGCGGAAACGCTTAGACCATATTCTTTGGCACAGAAATGCCTTATCGTCGACGAGGGAAGTTGCTGATTGCAGGCTCAAACTCGATTGTGTAAACTGTGGTGTCTTGAGTGGATATGAAAATGACGCATCTGACCATCAACCTGTTTTGTCTCGATTTGCAATCATCCAAGGAATGTGAGAATGAAGTTCTACTTAGATGGACTCATCTAATAATTCTTACACATCGTGGGATGCTAAGTACTCATCCATCTGAGGAGATAACAGAGCTGACTGCCAACTTGGAGGAGGTCGAAGTCAATGGTATATTGTTGCGAAGAGCTAGCATGGAGGAGTTTAGTTGTTCTTCTTACCATCCCAGTTTAATCTGTTATGTACACTTTGTTTCATAGAGATAACATATTAGTAAATAGCACATCCCTATGTACGAGGTTCGCCCACAAGCACCTCGCCCTCGCCCACGCACGCATTAAGTACGCACACAGCAAGAGAGAAAGAGGACCACGGACACACCACACACCAAAAATAACGCAACGTCAGCACCTGGCAGCTTACCAGCTCTATTACCTTCGGCTTTCCGAACCCATTCGACCAGCAGCAACGAGCAGCTAGCAGCGTCAGCATATCTCCACCGCGTCAGCTTTCTAGTCAATTAACTACTCAAGGTGTTAAGGTGCGTGTTGGTGGGGCCGTCAGCGCCGGCAGTAACATAACAGTACTCATCTCATCTCGACCGAACATCATTATCACAATTCAAGGAATAATCCACTCATCTTTGTATCAATTCTCACTTTACTTTCACTGTTGACGGAACATTACTGTACTTGCAGCTACTAAAAAAGATTTACAATGAAATTCTCTAGATCATCATTTATCCTCGCCGTCATGGCCCCATCGGCATTGGCGTTCACATCGCAATCAGTAAATAGCAGAGCTGCGAGCAGCCTCTCCATGTCTTCAACTCCATTCTTTTCCAGTAGTGTATCAGATGCTCTTGACAGAGAGGTTAGTTATCTGCCAGGAAAGGCGGACACTGACTTCGCTCGTAAGTATGGACATCTTGCCGGTGCAAAAATTCGCACCGTTGGGGAGGCCTTCACAGAATTCACCAACATGCTCGGCACACCTGTAAATGCCCTCTACAAGGGTATTTGCACTGATCTTGTTGGAAGTTTGCACCTCATTGTTGTCACTGCTCGCTTTAAGAAGGATCCTGTCTTCAGTTTGGGATTGGTCGGGGCCTTGGACATTGTGTTGAAAAATTATCCTGAGCAGGATACTGCCAAGAAAATTAAGACTGCTATGATTACATCTGTTGGACTGAACGAGGCCGAGATTGATGCCGAAGCTGCCAGTTTGGAAGCTTGGGCACAAGGAAAGACCAAGGCTGATATCTCCAGTGCATTGAAGGGAGAGGGAGACTCACCTCTTGCTGAAATTGCGAAGGCGGCAAAGGCTGACCAATATTGGATGTACTCCCGATTCTTCGGAATTGGATTAATCCGTCTAATGGATATTGTGGGTGTCGAGCAAGATATGTCTGTTGCCTACGACTGTATGGAGGAGTGGGTTGGAAAGTGCATGGAGAAGCCATTCTACACAGCATGCGTAAGTTGATACATTCCGTTTGCGCCCCTTTTAAGAGACTCGTTCCACTTCCGTGTATTCTAACACATTGTCTTGCTTTTTATCTCACTCCCTTGTCCAATTCTCCAGTCTGACAGCGACCTTTACTTCAAACAAAAAGGCAAGCTTGATATGATGGAGACCATGATGAAGGAAATTGAAATCCGTGAAAAGAAGAGAATGGCGGATCGTCTTGAAGCGAAAGCAGAGATGGCTCTGAAACAAGCAGAGAAAGACATGCAGATGAAGGAGCAAATTGCGGCAGAAGCTGCCAAAGAGAAGCAACAGGCCTAAATGCCGCAAATAATCAAAGTCCGTGTACATTCGTTTCAATTAAGTGATGATGCTGCGTGTTTTACGGAAGCTCGCTACTTCCAGTATGGACAACAGTGTCGATAGTTTTGACCCACAATTGTCACCGTTTCACCATTGGATATGAACTATATAATGTGGGTGGAAGAGTGAGATCGTCCACATGAAGTAAATTGCGCAAGACAATCTGGCTCATAAAATACGGGATAAAGGGGTAAATAATGAAAATCTGCTAGTAGGTAAACGAATATCGACTAACATTACTCCTCTACGGTTTGTTAAAGACGACGTAGCAGATGACCTTCTCACCAGGGTTTACACTTCGAACCACTCTTGGTTCCTCATTATTATTTATACTGCTGCAAGAAGAAAGTCAAGATAACAACCGAGAGGAAGTTCTGCCACACAACAGGTATCATCAGTGCTGCCTGTAAGAGCACTCCAAATCCAAAACCAATCATAATCAGCATTGTCTTAAACCCACCATATAATGGCGACAATGACTTATGAAACGATATCCACGCAATTAGTATTAAGACAATCGTTATATGAGTAGCGGTACGAAAATTTTCGTACTCCACTTGCTTCTTCTTCATTTTACCCTGATGTAATTCAACGTATGCTTTGATTGCCATGATCAGAACGGAACATGCCAATCCAGCCTTGAACCATTCGTGTTTAACTTCGGGGCTGTGTATAATGTTGTGAAATAAATTGATAGCTGTGTTGTGTGTTAATTGAAGGAAAGAAGCAAAGAATGAGGGGCGAAGTGTGGGGAGGAGCGAATATTGCTAGCTGGCTGCACCGCTAAATATTACACCTAACATCAATACTCTACACTCGAAAATGCTACTTACTTTGCATAGCGTATAACGTCCCACCAATTATAGCAGTCCTCTTCATTAGTTGAAGCGGATGCCTAGCTGCAAGACCAGGCGGAGGTGGAGGTATCATTGACATTGCATCATTGCCCTCCCTCAGTCCTCTCCTGCGCAGAGGCGCAGACTGTTCGAGGTCGAGGTTCATCTCTATCTACTACAACAATAGAATTATAAGCCGCCCCTGATTGATTCGCCCACTACAATATCGCTGCACCCTTCTAATGAAACGCGCTATGCTTGCTTTTAGCTCTCACGCCACGCTCCACGCTATGTACTTTACTATCTTTTACTATGCATCTTATTTTTTAGATAGCAAACTTACTCGCTTTCGCTTTGAATAGATAGAGATATTAAAAAAGCTATCTACAGGTACACCCCACTTACCTTTCCGCTTGGGTGTTGGAGAAAGGGGAGTTCCCCCGTTCCCCCGCCCTACTTATCTCCCGACATTCGACATACATTCATTTCTTGACACTCCATTCGACATCGTTGCTTGGCTCGCAACTTCGCGAATATGCCGACTGCTATTGCTTCCGCCGGCGGGGATGCCGCCATCATCAAAGTTTTGGATACCATCAAAGCCATGGATGCCATCGACAAAGCATCGGCCACGAAGAGCGTTCTGAAGGAGCTTCCGCAGGATGCTCGCTCCCCATTTTCTCCATCCATCGAAGACGAATCATCGCCTTCGAAGAATGATGACAACAACAATTACAATGCGCAGGGCAGCCCTGAAGTGGCAGGAAATATCCATGCATGGGTCTCCCCCAACAAGAGTGACGAGGTGCCCTCCTCAAAGGAGTCTTCTCCCGATGTCTCCAACCAAACGTCACTCCCTTCGTCGAAAGAATCATCACCCGAATCGTTCAATCTCAACATCACGGCATCATCGGATGAAAACAAGGAAAACGTTGAAAACTCTTCCTTCAATGACAATGAAGGGGCATCTGGGATTGCAATTGTAGGGAAACGCCTCGTCAAACCCAAGAAGCCAGAAGTGCCGCCTCTCGGCCTCGCGGGTGTCTCCAATGCAATGACGGAGTTGAACTTTGACGCATCCAATCAGGTCTGGATCAAAATCGTTCACGAAGGAGGAAAGGAGGTGCTGGTGTTGCTTCACGATGATGTAAGTGTTGTTGTTGTGTGCTCTTGCACCGGGTAGAGTGGCGACTTCATTGCGCTACACAATTGCTTACCACACGCTTTTCATCGCATTGATATTTGTAGGTGACGGATTTTGAGCTTTCCGAGACTCTTATTGCATCGCTTGGTATCACCGAGGAAATTGTTGGGCTGAAGTCCACGGGGACGTTGTTCTCTGAAAATGGTTTCTCCATGTTCAAGGAGCATGGCGATATTATCATTCCCTTCTCTGCGGTGTCATCTGGCCACCTTCAACAGGCCATCAAGAAGATGGACAATGTGCCATCTTTTGAACTCATTACTGCCAACTTTGATTTCTGCCTTGAAAAGAACAATCAAGGAAAGGCATGGAAGGATACTGCAGATGCCTCCGTGTCCTCGGATGAAACATCTCAGGGAGGTGAATCCTCAGCAAATCGTGAAAGCTTGCTCTACACGGACGCGTTCATCGAGTTGATGAACAACTCCAAAGAGTTTAATGCCATGGAAAAAAATGCCTTGTTGCGTTTTGGGGTTGATAATGCCGATTCCAATGTACTATTTCGAGCGGCCTTCCGTGTCGCTGTCTACGCCGAGAACATGTCCTTTTTCGTGAAGGGGCTAAAGGAAATTGCAAGTGTCTTGATGGGAAGTTCGGATGAAGATGCGATGCTTCTCATGGAAGAAGGGGCTCCCAAGACGTCTGCTAAGACAATCTTTGGACTCAGCGAGTTTGTGATTGCGACTGACGAGCTCTATGAAAGCAACGATGTTACCACTGAACAGTATGTCACTCTTCTCCATGCAATCTTCTCGGACGATGAAGACATCGAGAGGTTGTTCGATTTGTACCAGAATCCCGACTTCCTTCTTGCCTGCGATACGGAAAATGATCGCTCCAGTCTCTTGCTGCGTGATTTACTTCACATTGGAAAAAGGTTGAACCCCATCAAATCGGACGACTCGATGCTGAAGTGGGCGATGCACACGGGAGTTCACAACTTCGCAGCAAGCACTAGCAACGTTCCGAAAGAATTCTTCAACATCATGTGAGTGTAATGTAATTTTTGTGGATGTCAACGATTTTTGCCGTCAAATGCCTTGAAGAATTGAACGATGTCACATTTAATCTTTGTGTGTTGTTTATAAGGTACCACATGTTCTCCAGCGGAGACGAGCTTGTCTTGGAGGCATGCAAGGACTTTGTCGAGAGCAATGATGCTGAAGTCATGGAAACCATGATCAATAGGGAGTGGTCTATCTACTGCAAGAACAATAAGATTGATCTCAAGTCTGACGCTTCAATTGTGGCCGAGGAGTTTGAGGAGTCCAACAAGGAGACTCCCACGGTTCTTTCCACAGCCGTCAAATGCCTTCTAGAATTGAACGACGTCACAATGAACGAAGCTGCCGCAATCTTGACTTCCTATACGAAGGGAAACCAGGTCGTAGCTGATGTGTACGAGACTTACATGAACGACGGTGATACGGATACTTTCTTGAGCATGTTGCGTGTTCTTGCGCCGACGTTGGCAGCGCACGAGGAGGAAGACCCCAAGGAGCTCTTGCGTGGTGCCTTCGAGCACTTTACAGAGGACGATTCTTTCCGAGCCGTAGATCTTGCTGCTCTCCGACTCGCTGCCGTGAGGAAGAACACGCTTCTTGTCTCGTCTCTGTTTGATTTCAAAAATGACGGTGATATTGATGCCTTGAAGGCGAACTTGTTGAATGTGGCTGCAACTGTGATCGCCGAGTTTGCGGATGAGTGAGCTACAACAAGTCTGAAGATACATATGTAAAGGAGGTCGTGCTTTGGAAGCACAATCATCCTCCAATTTGCAAGTTACGATGATATTAGACTGCAAAAACGTTGCCATGATAGCAACAATTACTTCACTATTCTAAGATAGCTTTCACATGATAATCCTCAACTGAATACCACTCTTCTATTGCTTGACTTTAGCTTATAATTTTTTAACCCCTGATTTATACTCAGTGCTCGTATAGTTTCGAATCGCTTGTATAACAAAATTTACTTGAAAAGAGCTGAAATACTTCTCTTTGCGTGAATGTTGAAGATAGTTTGTGCCAGTAATGGTGCAACACTGAGCTCGACAAGTTTCTCATTCGCTGCTCGTTGCGCTGTGCTGGGAATAGTGTTCAAAATAACGCACTCCTCCAACTTCGAGTTGGCAATCCTATCGTTTCCAGGTCCAGACAACAGCCCATGCGATGCGAAGGCAAAGACACGTCGTGCTCCCTTATCCACAAGAACGTCAGCAGCTTTGCATAATGTTCCAGCAGTATCAATCATATCATCAACAATGATACAATCACAATCCCTCACATCACCAACAAGATCCATGGCGTCGACAGATCCAGCGCGAGCACGCTGTTTGATGATCATAGCGATTCCGGCGTCCTCCCAACCGTACTTGTAGGCAAGTCCCTCCTTGAACTTCTTGGCACGGTACACACCTCCAGCATCAGGACTAACGATAACAGGATTATGCAAATCTTTTCCTCCAAAGTGATCGATACCAACAACTCCACCGTCAAGATTATCCACTGGAACACGAGGCCCAAAGAATCCCTGGATTTGGCCACAGTGCAAGTCAACCGCGATGACACGATCTACTCCCATCGACTCAAGAAGGCGAGCAACATCCGCTGCTGAAATTGGAACTCTAGCTTGCATCTTACGATCTTGTCTTGCGTATCCATAGTATGGGATAACGACAGTGACACGTCTAGCAGATGCCCTATTGAGACAGGATACCAAAAGGAGTAGCTCCATAAGATTGTTGTTGACAGGGGGACAGGTAGGCTGGATGACATAGACATCCTTTCCGCGAACGTTTTCGTGAATCATAACATTAGTCTCTCCATCGGCGAAACGACTGACAGTAGCGCGACCAAGGTTGACCCCCAAAAGCTTGGCAATTTCTAAGGAGAGTCCCATGTTACCATTTCCGCTAAATAACTTGAGACCACCACCGTGCTTCTTGGCCTTGAGAGTTGCAGCTTCGAGACGTGCCTCATCAGGTGTCATTTGTGTGGGACCTTCTTCATGAGGATTGGCTTCTTCTTTGGAAGAACTCGTTGCAACAGGTACAACCTGTGTCAACTCCTCCTCCACTGGTTCCAGTGGTGCAACATCCTTCGATACTTGCTCTGTCAGCCGTTTGGTAATTTCTGCCCTGAGCACATTTTCAGCATTGACTCCGTATGCAGTCTTGGGATCACGAACCGCACCTTCTCTTTCGCAGTACGCTACCCCACCCGCGGCAGTAGCAGCAAGGCCTGTCGCTGTGGCAGCTGCCATCGCCAATAGGTTGGTGTCAGCACGATTGGAACGCCCATTTCCTTGAGCAAATGCCTGACTAGACAAACCTCGTGCGGCAATCGAAGCAAATGGAGCAGCATTCGATGGATTTGCCTTTGTTACCATTTAGTTGATTAAAGGAGTGTGTGGTTGATGGTATGATGCCCAACGTGATGTGAGATTTGTCATCAGCGACAATTCGAAGTCGATGCAACCATCAAACCGCACTTACCTTGGAAACGAGCAGCCGCCTCGCAAAAGTGGATACAAATGCCATTTTCTATTTGCTTGCTGACAAGTTTGTTTGCTATATACAAGTGCAACGACTATGAAACGGGGTGCATGTCATGAGAGTAAAAGTAAGAAAAATGGTCATCTACATAATGATATTTTTCATGGTGGCAAAATCTTTAATTTTAGGGGGCAACTAATCTACTTCTTTGGAGGGGAGCGCTTTAAAATCAGGATTTACTTACTTTGTAAATGAGGGGGGTCCCCTCCGAAAGCACATTCACAAGCAAAAATGCGAAGCAGATGCGGGCGGTCTGTCTGTAGAGGACTCCACTTTTCCCCTCTTCTCTTGTCGTACAAAGTAATAGGTACTTACTGGTACTTACCATCGTTTAGGTAGCGGTACTTATATCTATGGTGTATGTAGATAGGGATGTGTCGACGCCCGCCCGACGCAACATATTATTTTAGATAGTTGTATGGGGTATGGTACAAGTACGTTCACCAGGGTTCTCATCGGTGATAGCCTTGGGCCCCAAATGTTAGACCTCAAGAGCCTTTTACAAACACAAAAGAGCAACGAAACAGTATCCCCAAAGCACCGCTTACACACAATTACTCTGTTGCAACATCAATCATGAAGGTATCAGAATACATGTCCACTATAACGGAGATTGCGACTCCAGATACTCCGTTATCTCAAATTGCAAAGCAGCTTGCTACAAATAACGTCTCGTGTGTGGTTATCATCGAAGACAAGAAGCCTGTAGGTAAGACACTTTCAATGAACTTTGCCTTGTCACCTTTTGGCTACTAACATGATATGCATTTACTTTCTTTGTGACGTAATAGGGATTATCACGAAGACAGATATCACAAGAGCATTTGCAGAAGAAGTGCCATCCAGCACCATTGCAGAAGCCTTCATGTCGTCTAAAGATCTCATCTGTGTGAGAACCGACACGCAAACAGACGATATTGCTGACCTCATTCAAAAGAAGTTCGTTCATCACCTTGTCGTCGTTGATGACAAAGGAGTCTTCGCTGGCGTAGCCAGTTCTTGGGATGTGGCGAGAGAAGTCTCGTTGGATGCGAAGGCATTCCCATACAATAGGGAGCTATGGACAAAGCCAAAGAAGGTGATTGCAAGATCTACCGATAAGGCACCTGTGATGCAGTGAAGAAAGCTTGACGAGGAATGAGAAAAGAGGAGAAGAAGAAAAGATCGATATTGTTAGGAATTATGCTTTCAGTCTCTACGTAATAATAATCTATGTAAGTTGCAAATTGGAGTATGACATAATATGTATCTTCACACGAATGTAACTCTCCAAAGCTTCGTTCTCTTGCTCGAAGGCTCTTGCAACAGCTGCTTCTGATCTTACTCCTGTACTCTGTCAACGGCGGAAAAAGAGAAACGCCATGTTGAAGAAAGACTCGGTATGTATGTTTCCTCTGGTTTCCCTCGGCGTAAGAAGTGACGATTCAACTGATAAGTACTCTCATGAACAATTCGTATGTGCTATCAAGATATCATCCTTTGATAACCTTTGCCGTTGGGAAAGGATCTTTTTTACTCAGAACCAGAACCCTCTTCGCGTGTGATAGATAACCTCGGATAAATTGCTTAAAAATGAGGTTCGCCAAGATACATTCAACCTCATCCAAATCGATTGGCATGCCTAGCCATTTGAAACTCGTTGCGATGTAGTCTAATTTGATCTGCTCTGTCCCTACTATTTTCCAAATTCGCTTAAAAAGGTTACGATAGCAAATCATTTTGCATTTTTCAAGTAGTAAATAGGTCCCTCTTCTGATGAAAAGATCCTGATTCTTCATTAATCCGTCACTGAATTCCATCAAGTTTCCAGTCCTCATCCCATTCAGTAAAGGCACAAACTCGTAGAGAGAATATTTATCAAGCACTAGAATGCAACAAAAAGTTATGTGAACGCTATGCAACGAGTAGAGTTGACATCAACACAAGATGTGGAATACGAATACAACATACTCACATTTGTTTGTTGGCAGCCTCCCTCTCAGCAATTTGACTGGTATTAAATAGTTCAGAATTCTTTTCTTGTTTGCCACTGACGATTTATGGCAATGCTTCAATGCATAGTCAAAATTTTGTTCTGCCAACTCGTACTGATCTTCAAACATATTCAAGCGACCAACGTAGTATCTGTAAGTAACCATCTCTCCCATGGTCCCACTTTCATGTATCGACCTACTCTCTACTGGCTTGAGAAGGTTCTTGCACAGCCGAAGTGTGTTGAGCTGGAAGTACATACTGAAGAGTTGGTTGACAATATAAAGTACTCCCACTTTCTTCGATCCTTCTTCACTAAGTGGCTCATTTGGACGGAGTTCTACTCGATCATTCAAAGTCTTACTGTAACTTGCTTGCAGCAATGTCACAGCACCCTGTAATCGTTTGTGGTCATTCCTAGTCCCAGCGTTGCGATTGACATACTCGTCGGCAAGAGCTGCAGCCCGATGTGTATTCCGACAGACAGTGTGTATTCCCGGGATAAGCCAATTTCCTTTCGTTGAACTGAGGTTGTGATTAATTGCGGAGTGCAGGGATGATTGTGCTTCGTAAGTGCTTGATAAATCGTTCTTTGAAATGGGAAAAGCAAAAAAGATCAACATGGTTAGGGCGACTAACATAATATGTTATCAATGAAATGGTGAATCAACACGGATTTGCAAATTAATGTTGGAGCACTGGGTTCCCACTGCACCTGAGGCACGAAGCAGAGTGGGGAATATCGCTCGGGTGGATTGACCATACTGATGATACAGGCAATCCCCGCACATTATATAGCACAATATTAGAAAAGGAAGGACGTTATCACTCTCAAAATTTGGAACTACCCTTTTGATTGAACCAAAAATCTTTCTCCAACGTCCAGTTTATTTTCCTGTGCGTGACTTGTTGATGTACATGTTCACCTCAATTAGAAAATACTCACCGATGCAATTGCAAAGTGGACATCTAAGAGAGAATTCAGTACATTTGACCAATCCACACCATCAACCTTGAGTAGTTCTTGGTGCACGAATCCAGAACTATTGTCGCTTGTTGTTAGGCCGCCGCAGATATTAGTTTTGAGTAATGGCACATCTACTGCAGTTGCGATTGCCGAGGGATCTTTTGCTGATAAAGCACGATCAAGATTTGATCTAATAGCATTTATTGATGACCTTGGCAGTGTCATCGTTGGCAGAGGCGGTGAGGAGGTGTTGGTTGGCGTCGTTGCTTCGATGGATTGTAGAAGTGATGTTTTCTCAGTGTTTTTCCGATCCAGCCACACAACACGTCGATGATGTGAATGTAACATGTTACGAAACTCATGTTACAATTTTTTATTTTAACATTATAGCGTATCGCTATGCTAAAAAAAAATCCGTTGCCCTTTGCCATCCCATCTGCAAGAATCTGCTATTCTTCTGCTACTTATCTACTTAATTATGCGGAAATGGAAATCGAATCGGCGCAGCCCCGAAGAAGTCGCTTTTGTCACTACTACCAACCGCTATAAACGGTCTCTCGGAGGCTCGAGCAACACCTAAAAATATGTCGAGCCCCGTGCGGAAGTACAGGCGTGATTATGGCGAAGGTCACGTTATTGAAGATGGCAGCGACAGAGAAACTTCAGATTATGTCAACACGCCGCAAGAGGACGCAGACAACACCACTTCCAAGTCATCTTGGCCAATTATTCTCTATGCTCCCAATCTAATGGGATACCTTCGCATAGTTCTCTCAGTTTACGGCTTCGTATCAGCCATACATCAACAAGCGTCACTTGCACTGAATACGTGGATAGCAGCAAGTTTGCTGGATTTGTTTGATGGTATTGCAGCGAGAAGATTGAATCAATGTTCAAAATTCGGTGTGCTGCTTGATATTCTGGCGGACAATATTCTAAGGACTGTAGTCTGGATATCAGCTATTGTTGAAAGTTTGAAAGATAACGACGAGAGAGTAACTGCAAAAGTGTGCTGTTGGACTGCAGTTCTATGTCTAGAGTGGACCACGATGGTTTGCTCACAATGCAATCAAGCAAATTCCGGTTTTGAGCACTGGAAAGACTTTCAAAAAGGACGAAAAGCTCCTTTTTGGATCGAAGCTGTCTTCAAGAATAACTTTCGAAGCATACCAGGAACAATTGCATTATTCGGCCTGTTTGTTGCTCCCTTTGGCTCGTATGTCTGGGCAGCTGATAGATTAACTAAAACAACTTGGCCGTGGAAAGTTCTATCGGAGGATGCAGCGCTTTTATTGATAAGAAGTGCTTATGTTGGAAGATTACTTTGTGTGCTGGTTGAATGCTGGCTTTGCTTGGAGTATATCAGTGGCTTAATTCATCATGATGTACTGGAAAGCAAAAAGAAAAAAAGATGAGTCCACATAACATGGTGTTGTATCTGCATTCTTAAAGAGGAATGACTCTACCCCATTGTTGATAGTGTCTCTAGGTAGCATAATGCAATTTCACCTAATTCCTCTAAGTGATATGTACTTATGATATGTATGACTGTGATTGGTCACGAGTCAGACACTCGTGGTCAACACGCATCGCTCATTATCGCTCATGAGTAGAATAACACACATATTTTGATGAAATTATATTAGATGAATAAAAATCGATTTCACCATGACACAGAATTCCACACACAGAATTGACCGGTTCAACCATATTACGGATAAGTCCGTATTCGATTTCAACAATATCTCGAGAGAATAGTGTCATCCATAGATCGATTGCTCTAGCCCACTGAGAGAATAAACATGTCTTACGGACATCCGCAGAGAAGAGGCCGCCAACAGCAGTCACCGTCACAGAATGCCTTGGACTATTCAGATAGTGATCGAACTGACTTTACGCCTTACAGTCAAGGAAGCTACTATTTCGGCGGTGGTAATAGTGGGGGCGTTAGATATAATGATGGCGGTGGCACTTTGGAAGGCAGTGACAGAACACCATACAGCTATTACCAAGATTATGAAGGAGGTAACACGTTGGATGGCTCAGATCGCACGCCTTACACTCAGTACTCCTATTATGAAAACGGAAATCAATTAGACTATAGTGACTCTGATCGCACCCCTTACAGTCAAAGCCAAGGGCAGAGTTATCAGTCAAGAGCTCTCCGTGACAGCTTCAATAGTAGAGTAAGTACACAACCTGGGAGGAGGCATGGAAGTATCGATTCAGGTTTTTATGAGCACCAACATTGCGATATGCAGAGCGTGCAGAGTTATGGAGGTGATAACATGAGCCAGGCCTCGTCCACAATTTTTTCTGCCCTGAGGTCTCAAAATGGACATGCTGCGTCGGTCTGTGGGTCAACCTCTTCAACAACTGTGGCGAATGGGGGACGGGGGAGATGCCCATATCAAATTGGATTCAACGTTCAAAATGCCGGGAACCAAATGTCTACCTCCAAGAGGATCATTCACTTCAGATTTGGGTTTGCAAATGCTCAAGCCCTTGCACAAGGGAAAGCTGGAGTCGATTGCAGGGGTCAAGAGCATGATCTCTACATCACTTGGTCAATTACTGGTGGCAAACGGATGATTTCCATGGATGGAAGAGAAATACAATATACAGCAGGTAAGCGAACTAATCCAGCACGACGAGCTGATATCTTGGAGGCGGCGTGGAAAATGTCGAATCCGGATCGTGTCTTTGAGTTAAAGTGTTATGCTTACGCACCGAAAGCCGGCTCTCCAGAGAAACGTAACCCACTATGGAAGCAATACAACTTGACTATTGACGGGAGAAGTTTTTTTGAGCTTCCAGAAATCTTTGATCTAGGCTTGAAAGGATTGGGAACAGCAAGGCTCCCTAGTACGATTTCTGGCCGTAGCGACTGGGATCAAATGACAGCGCCGTCGTCAAAAACAGGAGTTCCTTCAAGCTCTGTATCGACTCAATACACTGACCAATCATTGGTAAAAAACTCTATCCAATCTCGTATAGAAGAGCAACGCAGGCTCTTGAATAGAAAGAAGCAAGGTTCTTTAACTGCAAACAAGAGCCGACACAAATGCGCGAGTTCAGACGTGACTTATGATTCTGCATCTGATCTCTCATCAAATTTGATGAGCTTTAGGAGCCTGAATGTATCTGACAACCAAGAGGACTCGGGCATATTTTCTTCTGGTGTTTATTCAGCTGAACCATCTGAATTGAGAGAGGCGAGGAATCGACAAAGCGCTGCTGATGAACAAGCAAATGGAAGAATCAATGGGAGCAAGCCACAGCAGCAAGCGCAACAACCGAAAATTTATCAACCGAAATCTTTACCAGCGATGTCAGAATCTTCTACCAATATTGTACCTCATCGAATGCAAAACCAATATCCTCCCCAGCAGAGTAATAGTCAAGGACAGGAAAGGACAACCCAAATGACGTTGGTACCACAGCAACCGCCAACCTATGAAGAAATCACGCAAGCGCTTGTCCCTGCATCTTTTGTCCCGCCACAAGATGCAAATAAACGGCACTCCCAACAACTAAACCGTCCTATGAACAATCAACCGCAAGCACTTCCTCCTCCGGGCAACCAACCGAAAACATTTTTACACCATCATACTCGTGCTAGCAGTTCTCCTCAGTACCAAACTCAGGCTACCAATACTAATCAAAGAAGTGCACAGTATCAAACTCAGCCCACCAACAATAATCAAAGAAGTGCAGAGCCTCGTCCTAACTCTTCTTCTCAGTATCAAACTCAGCCCACAAATAACAATCAAAGAAGTGCAGAGCATCGTGCGGACACTTCTCCTCAGTACCAAACTCAGCCCACAAATAACAATCAAAGAGGCGCACGAGGACAACCTATCAGCATTCAGCATGAAAATATTCTCCAGCAACCTATTGCTGACAATCTGCCCAAGGGCGTCAACAAATTTGCTTTCTTTTAGACTCAGGATGTTATGTAGAATACAGTGTAATGTTATGTAGAACAGAATCTTGATCCGCTGATATTATGCACCAAGTTATTTCTGTTAAGCTGTTGCTCATCTACCCCACTTAGCCCAAAGGATTTGAATTAACCCATCGGAGCTCTTACGCGGGAGTAAATTTGTTCGAAATTATCATTCTTGTAATACCAATTACGAACTCCACACTCTTCCTCGTCGTTTTCCATCAGTGTATAACCCTTGGATCTAAGCAATTCATGCATTTGTTGATTGATTTCGCCTTTCTTATTCTTTTCAACTATTAATATGCCAAACCTAGTCCGACTCCAATCAATACCTAGCAATGCAGACAATTCAGCTTCTTCTACATCGATTGATGCAAAATCAAAGTAGTGTTGTTTGTTCTTTCCAAGAGTTTGATCTAAGATGCTCTGAATTGGTGTGCACATTATTTCAATAGTATTGAATAACGTAATACCAGGCCAAAACTTCTCTCTATATTGCTCACTGGTGAACTCCCAAATTCCGCTAACATGGTTACTGGTTGCATCATGAACATAATGCACAGGCTTTTCAGCATCCGAGCAAACCGCAGCCTGAATATTTGCAACGTCGTTTCGTCTATTGCGAACGAGTTGTTCATAACTATCAGGATTCAGTTCCACGTTCACACCGTTCCAACCCAAATCAGAATGAAATATCCAACTATTTGAAAATGTTACTCCATCGCCTGCTCCTATTTCTAGATACCTTCCCTCGCATACTCCTGGAAAGTAATACTTCAGTAGACAGTAGTCTTCTTTGTCTTGTGCTTTCAGCCTGTCCTCTGCTGAGAGTCCATCTGCATCTATGGGGACACATTGAACTGCGGAAGTGCATGACCGCCCTTCTTTAGTAACCACACTCTTTGGATCATTGAAAATCTTAAAGTTGAGTGCTCCATGTACACCACCTGCTGCGACGGCAAGGAGCCATAGTGCCGCCATATTGGTCATAGGCCGTCGTAAAGCATGGACATCTCTCTACGCAACTAACAACATACCGTTATCTATGGTAGTCACGCACGTTTTCATGCTTTGATTTGTGTCGAGGGCCGGTGAAACTTCTTGAAAGGAACTCACAGGAACTCAGAGAAACTCAGAGAAACTTCTATTTACAAAAGCGACTCCGCGCCTAAAAACAGCACAGGTTCCACGAGAAAAAAATATCCATGTTTTCAGTTTCAGTTGGCAGAAGTTGGCAGATTGATATATCACAACAATCATCGACATCTCGCTGAGAAAATCCATATATATATCGTTGGCAGATAATCTTATCACACTCTAAGATGGCAAGCACTTCAGGATTGACTACATCAATGATACCTTGCTGCACGTGAGTTGTTACTTGCTGCTTTATTGTGACTTGATTCGTTATATGTGTGTGTTTTGTAACTGACACCGTTCAACATCTTTAGATGCGGCACAATCATCGCACCCAACTCTTCCAATCAATGTGCCTCCTGCCTTGCAACGGTAGATGTTGCATCAGTTGTTCGACGAGGGCCTGGCGGAGGCGATCTCCTTGTTCATCAGTGCCGCAAATGCCGACGCTATGAAAGAGAAAACAACAACAAACACTTCATCTACATGGAGCCAGAGAGTCCAGAGATGATGGCGCTGCTCCTCAAACAAATCCCTGCTCTTTCTGGGAGAAGCACTCAGTATGTAAAGCGCTCTGGAATTCAAGGGTTACAGATTTTGGATAGTATGTTCATTTGGACTGAGCCGAACAGCATGAGGCAGCGGCTCATGCTCACTATCAAGGCAGACATCAATGATGTGTCAATCCAACAGCGCATCAAAGTTGAATTCATTGTCAAATGGAAAGAATGTCCAGATTGTACGAAAGAAGCTAGGCAAAGAACATGGTCAGCGATCGTACAACTTCGTCAAAAGAGAGATGACTCACGCAAAGGGCTACTCATTCTGGAGCTTGCTATTGCCCGTAATGCATTAATGCGAAAGCACATTCTCTCCGTCCAAACGAAAAAAGCTGGGTTCGATTTCTATTTCCCTTCATTGGATAAGGCTCGTCAGTTTACCCAATACATTTCCAAAGTAGCACCAATGAGAATAAAGACAACGCAGTCACTTGTTAGCGAGGATAAAACCAACAACACCGCAAACATTCGACACACACTCGCATGTGAGATGGTACCTCTTTGTAGGGATGATTTGGTGGTTGTTACAAAGCAGGCCAAAGGAGCTGGCAATCTTTCTGGGAAGTTATGTCTTGTCCTTAGAGTCTCATCAGCTGTGCGTCTAATGAATGCCACGCCCTCTCGAGAAGTAGATGTTGCTGCGCAATGTACGGATTTGCATTCTGACACGTATTGGAGGGGGGAGTCGTCATATCGTTTATTTTTATCTTCTCGACGATTGGTAAGATTTGTTGTACTAGATGTTGAGCTATGTGATAATGAACGAGAGCGGTACAATTCAGACGATGCTAAGCTAGTGTGTGAAGGACATCAATATGGTCTGAGCAAGTATGCTCTTGCAGATGTTGAAGTTGCACGTGAAGATGACTTTGGTGTTAACGATGAAACATTTACGTGTGTGAGCCACTTAGGCCATTTGCTTTCACCAGGTGACACTTGTTTAGGTTACGATTTGGCGAGCGCAGTTCTATCAAGTGAGGCCGAGTGGTCGATTCAAAACGATGT
This sequence comes from Skeletonema potamos, assembly GCA_036940105.1. Taxonomy (NCBI): domain Eukaryota; phylum Bacillariophyta; class Thalassiosirophyceae; order Thalassiosirales; family Thalassiosiraceae; genus Skeletonema; species Skeletonema potamos. Next base: position 38,411 of record JALLBJ010000026.1, read on the forward strand.
CACATCGAACTTTGTAATGCCTGATATTGTGCTCGTTAAAAAGATCAAAGGTGGGCAAGGTGAATCTCGAGTAGAAGGGGGTCTAGAAACGAAACACAAGAAAGGAAAAGCAAAGTCTTCTGGCTCCAAGAAACGCGATCGCCGTATGAAAAAGGAAGAACAGAAGCAGCAGAAACTGGAAGCAGCTGCTGCACGAATGGGTCTCAACACTGACGAGGACGTCTACTTTGATGAAGATGACTTCTTTGATGGCGAAGGGAATGTATTTTCAGAAGATGTACAAAAAGAAAATGAAAAGTTTGAGAGAGAAATTGAGATGGATGAAGATCTTGCTGATGATCTAGCGCAAGTCGAAGCCGAACTTGCAGGGCAATCATTTTCCGACAATGATGATGATGACTGTCCGATTGCACCGTAACCAACTGAGCAAAATAATGTTCAGATGTCATTTCCATTCATGAAACAGAAAAATTGTTGATCTTGCTTAGCGCTTCTTGCAATCGACTGCTCGGGAAAATAGAAGGGAAGAATGATAAATGAAGTGAGCTGATACGAGAATGACGATGTCTTACATACACTTTAGTAAGTCATATGTTAGCTATAACTTTTGTTATTCCCATTGAACCCCCCCGGCACGCTCAACCGTCGTCTTCTAATTGTGATTGTCTTATCAGATTGTGAATTGTTGCTCCTCCCAAACAGACTGCCTCGATTTGCAGATCTTTGCTTTACCCTTCGTGGAGTATAATCGATTGTTTGGTCGGTCTCATCAACGGCGTCACCTGTGACAACTGTCCTAGTTAGAAGGCTTTCCTTCAATGCGTTCCCCTTGGAAGAACCCATCACGCGGCAAAGAACATCAAAGTCGTCCTTGCAAAGAGCATATATCTCCACCTTTGTGGCAGCCATTACAGTCTCCTGTCTAACACCAGAGTTGCTGCACAAGCATGATTCTCCAACGTGGCTGCCCGGGCCTAGTATGAGTCCGGTAGAATCAAACTTATGCTTGTTCATTGTCCAGTTTGCTCTACTTGTTGCGTCCAACTCTGTGGCATCATCTGGAAGTTGAATTGAGACAAACCCCGAAAAGATGAAAAACAAATCCCAGCCAATGTCACCCACGTTGTAAATGATGGGGTTGTCGCGGGGAGCGTAGACTTGGGGCCGGAGTAAGTGTGCAATCCGCTTTTGAGTTATGATCGGTAGCGATTCAAGGATTGGCACCATATGAATGACTTTTTCTTTCACGGCAAACGAAATATCCAACCTGAAGCGAAGAGTACTGTGAGTGGTTGTGAGCGAAGCAATAACATGAAAGTAGAATGAGTGACTTACTGCAAAGGCTGTGGGAGAAGCGACAAAGTCTCGCGCTCATCGAGAGTCTGAGATGCTTCCCACCGGCATTGGTGAAAGAAAAGAATACTGTTTTGGATATCCGGTGGTATGTTTCGAAACCGCATATACTGCTTCACACGTTCAATCTTGGCATGAAAGGAATTTGGGCCAGTTTTATCATTCTGTTGGAGATACGCACCAAACGCCCCGATGAGGGCCGCCAGGAAGCACGCACCAACAAGGACGACAAAGAGTTCCCATATTGTTTCAAGTTCTGTCGCTGGCGATATATCGCCATATCCCACTGTGCTGAGTGTTGTTAACGCGAAGTGGAGGGCACGGATATAGCAATCGTTCATTGCATCCGTATTGCATACATTGTGCTGTTCGAGCTCGTCACTCCATAATGCCAGGCAGGCGTCACTACCGGTGTCGCCTCCAAATGGGCAGTCAGACGTTGCCCACGTGAGCTCTTTACCACGCTCCATGTAACGATGAATGATAAACCAAATACATGAAATTTGATGACATGCAATTATGTACAAGAGCACAATTTTCGCCAAGAGGTTTGATGCTAGGCTGATTCGAATCCCTCTTTCGTCCAAGTGAGCACAAAGACTATCCAGGAAGTAAGGCAAGCGGAGGATTCTTGCAAGGGATAGTAGGCGAAAGTGATATGATGGGAATATGACATCCAGCGAAGATAATGAAGAAATGACGTCAGTTATCATTCCATTCTTCTTGTAATGCTTTATGATATCAGACTTGCGTTGGTGCAAAATTCCATTCTCAACGAAGGCAAATTGTGTTGAGCGCAGGGCGAAGCAGTCAATGATGAAGAATAGATCGACCAAGAGCTCAAGTCCAACTATCGTTTTTGCCTCGTCTACAGAGCGAAATGCGATTTGGTACAGTACACTCAACGCAAAGTAAATGATACCAAGAGTGGTGAAAACATCCCAGATGAAACGAAAACGAGTGCCTGGCAAGAATACTTTTGGGACTAACTGCTCACTTGACGCTGATTCGTTATCAGTCCTGATGATTTTGCTCAGCTTTGACTTTGGGTCCTTACAACGAATCAAGTTTCCCTCGATAGCATTATTGCGCCGTTCGTTCTCTTTGTGGATACGGAAGAAAAGCTCACACATCTGAGCAAGATCGATATCCCGTCTTTTGAGCTCGTTGAATAAATCGTCTTTTTGAAGCTCAAATACATCACAAAATGTCTGCGCGCACACGGAGGTTGAGCGTGGCTTCTTGAGGAAGAAGCAAGTTTCACCGAAGAATGCTCCTTTGGAGAGTGTCGCGTAGATAGTTGTGTGGTCGGGAGACACAACGCGCACTGTCCCACGATCGAGGAAGAACATCTCAGAGCCCATGTCGCCAGCGTGGATAATGATGTCTCCTGCACAAAATACGAGCTGCTTCATACACAACGCTAATGTTTCAACGACGTCATTTTGTAGTGAATGGAAGAATGGACAAGCTTTGATATGTCTCCCTCGAGTATCCTTGATGATTTGAGTTTGAAGCACATGCGGCAAGCGCAAGATGAAGTCGTCTTCTGTTACGGTTCCTGAATGTGTCATCCAAAGGTAACGTGCAAAGTCATTTAATCTTTCGTGGAGATCGTGACTCAAGTGATGCACTGATAGAAAGTTCCTAATGTTGTCGATAGCATTTGCGAAGTCTGACGAGTCGGTCTCTAAGTTTGCAACGATATTGGCAACATTTCCAACGATTGAAGCGTTAATGGTCACCCCAACGAGCATCCACAGTAAGGCATACAGAGTTTCAGGACTTGTAGTTGGTACCACGTCCCCAATCACAACCACGACCAAAGTTGGCAGTGCCCAGTTCAAAGACCGAATGTAAAGCTGCCAAACAGATCCACCATCTTGTGGTAATTTGTCGTTGTAGATCTGTCTCATGATCCATGTCCCTTCCCAGCACTCGGCTGACCCTGCAGTACAATCAGCGTGACTGTGTTTCCATCTCGCGAATGTGAAGAATCCACACGCTGCGATATGTGCAATGAGAATAACGCCGGAAAGGAACTCGGCTAGTCTGATGGGTGCTAGTGTAATGTGATGATCCAACAAGAAGCTAAAAATAGTGTCAAGCGTCCCGAAATGCCGGCGTAAGCGCAACAGTTTCAGTAATCCGAGTCCATCTTGGACTATGACAGACCAATATGCCTCCTTCGGGAGCAACATTGATGCGACTGTATCGAAAGGAAATGTTGATATCAAATCCATCTTGAATCGACTGAGCATGTAATTTCGCTTGATCTTCGTGACATCAGTTACTAATTCACCATCTTGAAAGTATGCCACGTATCGATAGTTGAGTAGCATGTCGAGAATGAATAGCACATCAAATGTCCAATCGACAAAGATATACTCCCTTGCGTGCGCAAAGGCAAGGCGAAACGGAATAATCCATGCATTGTATATGCAAATTACCAATAGGAACGCATTCCAAAGAAGTTTTGTCGGTGAATCTGGAAGCAATACACCAAAAAGCTCCTCCGCTTCAGAGTCAGAGTTTGACCCAAACATGAGCTCAGCGCACTTTGGATAACGAGATATATTCGCGAAGGCGCGTCTATTGGAAGCTTGAGAGGCAATTATTGAATTGGCCAGATCAACATTCACTAGTTGTGCTGCTGACGAACCATCAATGACTTCGTTGAAATCTTCCTTACTCAGGGTAAAACAGTCGCAGTATTCTAGTGCGGTGACGGTGGCTCGATTCGTCTTGGAACCGAGGAGGCAACTCTCTCCAAAGAAATCTCCGCTGGACAGGATTCGAATCGGCCCTCTTACTTGGCAACACGAAACTTCAAGCGTTCCTCGCTGAATGATGTACATATCACTCCCCCTCTCTCCTTCTTTCACGACGCATTCGGTTGGTATAAAAACCTTCGGTTGAAGAACAGTAACCAAGAGCAACTTTGTTGCATCGTCGCAACATTTCAAAAATGGTATAGAGTTTAACTGTTCGCCGTTGATCTGAAACGCGACCTCGACACTCAGAGAGGTAGGAAGCTCGTCTGACACGTCCTGTTCTATCACTCCTCCTTGACAATACCAGTGGTAGTCAAAGTACCTTTGACATTTCTCGCGCACAGACTGTTTCGCATTGATTTTCAGCAGATATTGTCTAACCTTGGTGATCCTTTTATGAAAAAGCTTTTCTGTCTTGTGAAAGCTTGACATGTACGCTGCCAGGCCACCAACGATAGCGGGCAGTAACAATCCGCCAAAAAGTATCACTATTGTAGCGTAGAAAGTTTCCAAGTTATTGGTTGGAACTATGTCCCCATAGCCAACCGTGCTCATACCAACGACTGCCCAATAGACAGAACGAAGGTAGACAGAGAAACCTCCATAGTCGGAATGACTTATGAAGAGTGAAGGGTTGGTCTCATCGGCATCAAGCCAGTTCTCACTGTAGCCAACTTCCTTGCTGAGGGATGCCATCATGAACCACAAACACCCGACCCAATGTGACACTACAAACATAAACAAGTTCAACTTGAAGACCCGATACAACACCAAATCTATGTCTATCTTGAACGCATCCAATATCACGTCAATAGTTTCCTTATACATTGATATATTTGGTAGTCGGACGATTTTGACTGGTTGTACAGAAGAAAGAGAGAAGACACAGATGAGATGGTGGACAACGAAAGCAGCTAATCACTCATGATAGCATGCTCACCTAGTCGAAAGTAATGACAGAATCTGCCGCGAAGGAAGCAGGATATAAGATCAAATGGGATTAATGCAAGCAGCTCCCGGGTGCAGTTGTGCTGTTTGTAAAACTTTTCGCGAATGTGGATAGTGTCGTAAACCAACAACCCTTCATCGAGGTACATGAAGCAGTTCCATTGAAGAATGGCGTCTAGCAAAAAGAATAGGTCAACGAAGTACCCCAAAGTTAGCAATGTTGGGGTTTCACTGAACGGGGCGTTTTCAACCAAGTAGAAGAAGCTCAAGGGTATCGAGAATGTGTAAAAAATTAGGCCCAGTAGAATAATGAAATCCCAGGTCTTTCGAGACAAACTGCTTGGATGGAAATGCCGTTGAAATCCCGTCGGTGTGAACTCATCAGCCGAACCAAATAACTTGTTAGCTTTCGACTTCGACACATTTTGAGACAATGCAACAGCGGTGCTCGTCATTTGAGCAATGTGGTCTTCATCGCATTGAGACGCTAATATTTTCTGAAATTGTTCTCTTGGGAGGAGGACGATCTCGCTGAATCCCTTAGACTGTACCGTATGTGAAGCAACTTTATCAATGAAAAGACATTCCTCGGCAAATCTGTCAAGACGCTTCATCTTGCGCTCGACAACACTACCTTTGAGGATCTCGACTTCGCCATGAGAGACAATTAGAGCGCCATTGCACCTTTCTCCACGCTGGAGAATGTAGTCTTTTGGTGAGTAGACATTCATTTCTGAGCATTCGACAAGAGCATTCAGCAGAGCTTTGTTCGCTCTTCGGAGGGTTGGTAGCGATGCAATTATATCCTTAAAAAGTTCAGGAAGAAAGTGAGATTAGAATGCGTTGAGTGAACATACGTTCACGACATGACTCGGGTGACCACTACTTACTCTACACATAAAATTGGTAACTTGCTGCTGCAAAGTTTGTGGCAACTCGAGTAGGAGCTCTGATTCGTCTGCACCTTTCAGTAGAGCCCATTGATAGTCGTAGAATGCCAAAACTCGATCCTGAAGCGCCTTAGGCAGATTCCGATACCGCATGTACTTCTTGATCATTTCCATCTTTCTCTGGAAGTTCAACCGTGGAGCATCGACACTTGTAACCAGACTTTGTATATTTGCAATCGTAAGTGCAGTAATGATTACTCCGACGAACATTGAAATGATGCACCAGACAGTTTCAGAGATATGCAGGGGAACGATGTCACCAAATCCGGTGGTGATCATCGTTACACAGGCCCAGTAAAGTGATGTGATGTACGCTTCGAACGCCGAAGTCATCCCTGTGAGAGCCTCTGCATTTGTACTATCCACGACATAAATTCCAGCCGCTTCGGGCCACGTCATTGCCACGCCATTCATGGCCTCCTGGAAGGCAACGTAGTAGAATCCACATGCACACAAATGTGCAGCCATTCCCATTGTAAAGAATAGTAACCAAGTTCTTTGCACACCACTGCTCTTGATATATCTCGTTGCAACATCGCTCAAATATTTCGGCAAATAGAATAGAAGAAAAAGTCTGTTCAGCATGAAATAGTTAGGGTTTGCATCGGAGAATATCAAGGCGAGGTACTCGAGTGGAGCCGTAGAAACGAAGAAGACCATTATATTGCACCACGCTCTCCTCGTTTCTTTCCGTCGACAATGAAGTATCGAATTGCCCCGACCATCTGCCTTTTGCTGCTCTGTCGGATATATATACGTAGTAGGAAGGATGGACGATGCTATTGAGGTTCCACTCCATCGTGAGATTAGCCGGAACGTCTCAAAGGAAAAGAAGATTGTGCATAGTAAGTCGAGAATAATGAACCATTGAAATTCCGGATCGAGTGTGAATTGAGGACAGAACGCTAATCTCCACGGAACAGATGCTATGAGGTAGACGGCGAAGACTGCCCGGCAGCAAGGTGCGATTTTTTCCGATTGGAAGAATGGTGGCTTTGGACAGGAGGCCATCATAACGACAAAAGATGAATGAGCAATGCTACTGAAATTTAAATACTTTTTTTCGAATTTCACATACCCGCCGCCTTATAATGATGAAAATGAACAAACGTACCAATAATCAAAGTAGCACGTTCCAACACATACATTCCAAAGGCTGTCGACAAAACTATATCTCTACGTATCATAGCAAAAATTGCTTGAAGATTATTTGATGTGTCCCAGGAGAAGCACTTTAGCGGCATCTAATAGCGCAACCATTCGCTTCTGCATCACTGCCCATCACAAGTATGAGGTAGGAGGGTACTTTCTAGCGGCATACACATAATGCATATTGTTACGAGATCACCTAATGTACCACCTCTCTGCAATTTCCCATGAGTGGTAATGACAGAGCCCTGCAAACAGATGAGCATTTGTGCTTTGAAACGACAGAGCTTGTCAGGAGAATGGGCAGTGATTGATGTTCTCAACAAGAAAGGAAATTGGACTTACCGTTCGACACCAGTTGCGTATGCCGATGAGACCTATATCCGTCTTTCCGTACCGTCTCTCCTTAGAGCAGATGGCAGGATCCGTGAGGCGAAAAACAGGTCTCCTTCCTTCAGAGTCTAGAATACCTTGAAGGTCGCAGACTAGTAAATTGTTGGAAGATGACACGTACACCCAGTGAGAGAAGGCCTGGAGGAAATCAGTGAGTTTCACCTCGCCAGCCTCGAGCAAAATCGTGGCTGATCCATCATCTTTTAGCACGTAGCCATTATTGCTGCTATACTTCGTGAATTTCCCATGAAGAAAGTTTTCAACAAGTAAGCCGCACGTCGCACCGTAATGATCTTCATACTCGTACACATTGCATTGCAAGAATGAAATCGGAGGCGGAAGCGATACCTCACCCGTTGCAGGTTTCAACAGAGGAGCCTTGGCCACTGCTCGATTGAACTGCAAAGCTAGATCCCATGCTTTTTGTTGCGAGCGGCAAAAGTCAGTGTGGAACTTTTCCTTCGATCGTTCGTCCTCATTGTAAATACTGTTTTTGGCAACTAAGCTCTTGCCGACCTTTTCATATCCAGAACCTGTTTGTTTCTTTTTTATTTCATAAAACATGTATGCAAGGCGCTCTGCCCCCTTGCCAAAAGGGTCTTGCGCTACTTCGAAACCTTGTGCATCGCTATTCAAGAACCCAACTTGCTTCCACGGTGGGCGAACACGATTGTCGTAACGCCACCTGGAGACGTTCTTTACTTGCCGGCGCAACGGTACAAGGTCAACGTCATTGTAGTTTTTGCGCATGGTATATCTCTTTTCAGTTTTTGTCCGCTTTGGTTTTGTAGAGAGGAGTTCCGTTCTAGTTGTAGTCATCGATGTTGCCATCGTATGAAACGTCGTGCTGAGTTGCGCCGGGGACAAGCCTGCATGATTGAATTGACCTTCAGCACCGTGCTCTGTTGCTGCATCAACTAGATTTTTGAGCTGCATAAAATCATTTCCTACAGCCCCAATACCCATTCCATACACAGTGAGCTTTCCTTTGAGTCGTTGGGAAAGACGGCAGACAGCATTACGTCGCCTCTTTCTATCTTCCGGTCTCTTGTCACTTGGCGATCCATCCGAAAGCAGGACAAGCATGTATGCTGGAATATCATCAATATCAATATTAGAAAAACAATTCAGGTCTTCATTAATGATTTTTTCAGCGTACTCGATTGATTCAACGTAATTTCCATGAGACTTTGGTTTTGCTGTTCTCTGACGATAGAGTACTTTATTGAAAAGTATCCAGTCCTGATGATTGAAGCATGCAACAGCAAAACTAGGAGTTAGTTATTTGTTTTTCCCTGATTGTGCAGAAATGAGAGGAATAGAGAATCACCAAATAAACTCACCATCGGTTCTTTATGCACGAACAGCGAGCCTGTACAATTCATCTCAATTATTGTCACTGCGTCCACAAAGAATTCATCCCCTCCCTGCTGGTGAAGTTGCTCAGCTATATAATCCAGTGCCAATGTTCCATACGCTGCATCAGATCGAGATCGAAACCCATACACATCGCATTTTTTCATGGATCCACTTTGATCAATGATGATTACTGAGTGTGTCGTGCACTGTTGAACAAAGATTGTAGCAGCAATAATATTAGAAAGCGATGCATGTTATTTTATGTGAGCATAAGAAATACAAAAAATGCAATATAACGCAAACACAAAACAAATGAAACTCACCAACTGAGGATCATTCTTCAAGATTCGCACTGCCTTTTGATGATTGCTCCACATCTGTTCGGTAATATTCGCGGGCTGAATGTCAATCGCCTTTTTGTAACACGTAATCTCTTTCCTGCAACTGTTGTCAGTAATATACACAGTATTCATGAATTCAAAGCGCCAACGCTGATCACCATTGACAAAGTTGCCTTTTGATTTGGTTCCGTATTTCATTACTGTGCGGAGATCATGTTTGGTAATGTTTCGCAATTCTCGCCTTTGACGGCCATGAACTGTCGACAGCACTGTTAATTCCTCTGTCAGCTGTTGTTGTTTTTGTTGTTGCGGCTGCTTACACTCGCTGTCTGATTCTTCATCATCGTCTATTACTATGCAATTGTCATCAATTCTATTGGTGGATCCATGCCCGTTGTCGGGGTCGAAAAGATGCACTGTGGGCTCGCCATGATTGAACGAAACCTTCTTTGTTTGTTGCAGAGCACATTTTTTGGTCGGTCGAGACGTCTCCTCTCCAGATAAGGGCAGCGATTCAATGAGAAGAGGACGCTTTCGAGCAGGGGGTGATATTGCCATGGTTGAGCTAAAGTTCCTGACCAGATTGGTTGTGTTGTTGTTTCTTCGGTGTATGCTGATGTTTGTCAGTTGTCAGAGCGGGAAAAAAAGTGCACAAACCTGAGAAATCATGAGAAAGGGTTATTATCGTTACTTGTGTCTCTTCAGACCAGAATTGAGTACCATTGAATGGCTTCCCCCCCGCCTCACCACTGCGTTGGGAGACTCCCGATCTGAAAGAGGATGTAAGACAACTGAACAATAGCGAACAGAGATGAATGCGTCACTGTCACTGTGCCGAACAGAACCCGCTTGGTTATTTCCGAGCTAAAGTTCTTTTTTTTTTTACCAGTTCTTTCATTCTGAGACATCTTGCTGCAGAAGCAAAAGTATGGATCACGGATTACTGATAGATCTCATCGACGGAATCGAGTAAAACATATCCGTCGGAAGAAAAACAATAGAGTAAAACCTCTTTAGTGAGTAGTAATGATGATTAGTAGCGCAGTAGCCAAAGGTGGGGACGATTACACCTTAGCCACGGATGTTAGCAGTGATTTTTGCCAACTCTCACTTGCTTCGTCCGATTCCAAGCCACCAACTACCCGGCGCCGACGACACAGTGTCGACGATGGAGATAGTGTGAGAGCCAAGTACTTGCATCGTTTGGGGTTTGGGACATCATCGAAATCTGAGCACGCCGAGGTCACTAGTGCCAGCAACACTTCAATCCATCATAATATGGCCTTACCTCCTCCTTGCTCCTCATGTGATGTTCCGCGTATGAGCAGCTCTTTAGACGACAAACTGCTGATACCAACGCCAAGACATCGCAGCAAACCCCAAGAAAGGCTAATTTTGCTGCGTAAATCGGAACAATACACAATTGGCCTCAAGTTTGACGAATCCCATCCGAACGTAGAGGCGACCAAGCCCAAATTCGAGCTCTCGTCTGCATGGACAAACTTGCTGTCTTCATCTTTCAATACCTTGGAAACGGCACCATCGTCCAATTCTGAGCCTCTTGACGGAGCATATGATCTATTTTCATTGCCATCAGACTCATCTATCAACATCAAGCCGACATCACCTGAGTCTACAACAGTTTTGGCATTCTCTGCTGATTCTCTAGTAACCTTGCCGTCTCTTCTTCGGAGAGAATCCTCCAAGACTTCTCGTGGCGAGCTTTCCTCTTCTTCTTTATCGAACTCAACATCGCATCGACCTCGACGTAAGGTTTCGTTCGACTCGACAGTGATTGCGACGACTATTCCCTCGAGATTCAGTTACTCCGATCGCATTCGTTCGAGACTGTGGTCATCCACGAATGATATACACGCAAATGCGATCCGTAATGAGCACGAGTTCATGTTGTATGATCACACCAAGTGGACGACAGCAACGGAAGAGACGGATTTTGTTCCTTTAGAGAGCTATTCTTCTTCTTCCGGTCTTCCGTGTACACAAGAAGAGGTTGTTCACCCTTTTCATCAGAGTGGATATTTTCAATCGATGCCAGCGATGGCTTGTCACTATAAAGAAACTAACATTATTGAGTCAAGACTGCACACATCAGTTCAAGGAGATGTTACCGATGAGGAGGATGCATTTGAAACTGGCATTTTTACTATGGAGTGAAGACCCCAAAATTTTGTATTTCTCATCAAGTGTCGAAGCAAGAGAGATTTGTATCATTAGAAGTACAGAGAAGTAGAGCTACCGATTTAGTAAATTAACGACACCGTACGATACTAGTTATGTGGTAAATCAAAGTCATCATCAGCGCCACCACGTACCCAGCCAACTAGCGGTCCTCCTCCTCTTGTTCCGCCTAGGACTGAGGAAGATGCAATTCTGGTTAATGTCTGGTTTGATAGTATCTGCTTGTATTTCATGTAACTTATTGCCTCTGAATGGCAATTGGTATCAGTTTCTGGTGATAAAGAATTGCACTTCCTGCAGCGAGAAGCGAATTGATATCGACTAAGTCTTGACGCTGCATTCACAACATCAGTCGGGCACTTCGGCTTTTTGCCTCTCTTAAGTCCGGTTGCAATCGTGACCTCCGTTTTTGCAGCCTGATGGTCGCTAGTCTGGTGCCAGTTAATACTCAGCCCGCATACAGATTCTTTTGTCGCGAGTTTCTTGGTGTTTGACGTATTGTCTCCTGGTTCGCTCTGTCGCCTAAACTCTGACGAAGATTTTGAGTTTTCGAATACGTTATTAACAACAGCAACCTCTGGAGGTTTAACGTTCCAGCCTTTCTCTACCTTTGTAATTGACGTCAATACACTCTCAATACGATCTTTTAATGCACGACACAGAGCCTCAAGCTGCCCAAGGTCATCTCTGCCATCCACTGCCCGAGGATCTTTGCTTACGCAAACAGAAGAAAGAACGATCGGGTTAGGAATATACATCGATAAAAGTGCACCTTGCAACCCTAGAACCCCCCATCTGACAATTTTATCAGAGCAAGACATCGACATTGAACGCAAATGTGAAGGTATATTGGAACGAGAAGATTTGAGTCGCAAAGCGCCAAGCTGTTGCACATCTTCTCTCCCCACAGTAACCATGGTTGATGATGCATGCTTTGAGTCTGCTGCATTTGAACAAGTCAAAGTGGATGATATTGATTCATCTTTTTTTCCCACACTTTGACCATTCCTATCCGATAAGATAATCTTGGCACCAGTGAAATTGATTGATGTCTCTGGTTGTTCTGCGCTGTTGCTGCTCTTTATACCAAGGATACGGTAAATTGTTGCATCACCGCATGGATTATCTGAGATGTAAATGTGAAGAGATGTATCCTGTCGAAGTTGAAATTTCTGCCTGTTGCTTTCGGAGGAATAATAACTTTCCAACAAAGGATGTGGTGTTGGTTTGTTTTGCAGCGAGTTCTCCACTTCATCCCAAAGAACTGCCATGAGTCCTCTTCTAGCTAATGTCTCTGCATGCGAATCTTTCAATACCATTCCATTGTAGCAGGAACATATCTTGTGATCATCATCGATATTACTTAGGTCTGCATGTGGACGCTTCCTCCCCTGTGTCCACGTGGTTTGTGTGGGCAATGATGATACTACTGGTCTAACGGAAGTACATTTTGAACCCGTCGCACAGCTGACGACCCAAATTTCTTCACCATTGTTACGATGATGTCTGCAGGCAACGATCGCAGCGTAGACTGTCCATTCTGTACGCTGCGGTTTCCCTCCATTGCTTGGTAGAATATTTCGGTAGTGATGGAGTGCGCACTGTGCTATTTGGTCTGCTGATATTGTGGGCGTCATCGGCGTCATCATGGTGTTGCGGGTGGCTTTGATCTTACTGGCTATAACTCGATTTTGAAGTTTGTGTGAGGGGCATGATGATGCACGCTTTTCACGATCCGGGACCCACTTCACGTGAATAGGAGGAAAATACCGCAAGCGTTCTAACAATTCCTCCTACTTACGTGAAGTAGGTCCCGGATCGTGAAAGCTTAGGCCTGCGATGGACCTTTTCCTGCCCCCCCTGACTATGACGTTGGCGTTGCGGCTGTTGTTGTAAAATAAAAAAATCAAATTTCGGACATTCATTACAATACACATAATACATCGTTTCATGCAGCCGGTCCCATAAATAACATTCTGTAGTTGCAACGATGAGAGGAGCATGTAGAATGAAAGGAAGAAACGTCAACTTACGCTGTCGGCATCATCGTATGGCGGCCTCTTCCATCATATTGTACTTGTGCATCGTAGCACTCAGCAGCAACGACGATGAGCCATCCATCATCCCTACTGCGTTCTCCTTTGAAAGGCAATCAATGCAGCGCTCAAGAATATATTGGAGGAGACGAAGTCGATTACTCTCTGATGCACTTGTGCTTAGGGGCGGCATTGATGAAGACATGGAAGAGGAAGCAAAAGATCCAACACATACTAGCGATCAACAAGTTGATACTGACGTTATCGACAACGCTACAAATTCGAATAGCACTGTTCACAATGAGCAATCTGCAGCATCATCATCACCATCAGACGTTAGCGCCACTTCAGACTCCAAAACCAGTAGAGAGAAGGCTATTGGAGGAGGTGGCATAGTCACCTCAGTCGTTTCATGGTTTCGTGGCCCAGCAGTAGCATCGAACGATGAATCTTCTACGAAAACTACAACGCAAAGAGATTACGCTGATAAGATTCCACATGGTACTGACGGGAGAGGAGGTGGCGGTACAGTGATGTCTTCATCCTCATCGACACGCGTTGACGAGAACAATCAAGATTCTAAATTTTTAATTACATCAGATGTGTCTATTGAAGATGGGCTATCTGAACTGAACAAGTCTACACCACCGAAGAAGGAGGCGCCCAAATCAGCAGATAAAGGGACAGCATTTGTTGTACCACATCACTCAAAGCATCACAGGGCTGAACAATCTGGACATGATGATGTAGCAAAAAGCAAGTCATCAAAAGTTAAGGATGGTGCAGACTTATCCCCGTCATATGAATCTTTGAGAGAAGCAACGAATGTATCCAAGACTACAGCTAACGAAACGGAGTCAATAAATACCAATCTTACATTGACACAAAATATCACATCTCAAACTTCACAGTCCAATGAATCAGTTATTGTGGACGACCATTCGTTTGGAGGAAGTCGTCAGGACTACGTATCTTCCGGCTACTGGGTGCCAATTGACATCTTGTCTTCTTTTGGATTGTCGACACTTAACAATGATCTAAAAATATCACGCATATTGCGCCCGGTAAGAAAAACAGTAGCCAATATCACTGGTCTTCATGGCTTTGTTAGTGGCAAGATATACACAACAACAAATTCAAGTCATCAAGTGATAACGAGAAGAAAGAATGTTGTCGTGATTTCGATTGACGAAGAGCTCGGTATCCATGACGCCGGTGCTTTGGAGGCAGAAATACTTGCACGCCGTGTTGCCCGTCAGAGGAGGCGTGGATATCAAAGAACAAACTCAAGTGGCAACCGTGTTGGGCGGCGGTGGGGCTTTCGGAGAGGTCAGCAAACTACGGCAGCGCGCAAGAACACCGGCAGCTCTGAATACAGCTCTGAATACGTTGTTATTACGTCGCTTGACTCGTCACCAGATGCCTTGGAACAACGCCGTCGGAAGCGTGTAGAGGAAATCGATCATTTGCTGCAACGTGGGAGCGAAAGGTTGTTAGAACTACAATGCGAAAGAGATGATTTGTTACAAGCACCCAACCCTCTGTTCAACTACACAAAGAAGTATGATCCGTCAACGAATCAGACATTCGGTGACGTCAGAACAAGTCGTGAATTCAACTTTCCACCATCTAGTTTGGTGAATGAATACATCAGTGAGCTGGTTAGCAACGCACGACTTATACCAATGAACCATACACAACTGTGGTCAGCCAAATCAGATTCAATAGACGACGATGATGAGAGTATCGGCGATGATTTACTCACACCCTCAGCTGACGCAAGGAAACTTTATGAAAATTTAGATCAACTTGAACGGGGTAAAGTGCGAAGGAATGGAAACGGTGGTGGTGGTGGTGGGAGTTGGTTACTTCGAACTGGATTTGGGAGGAATGGCGGTAGTTTGGGAGAGAAGCTCGGTGAGACAATAGAAACCGCCGCGTACAAAGGAGTTTGCTCTGCCGTAATGATGGTCCTTGCTAGATTGTTGTCTTCTTTACATGGCGTGAATATTATGTCTCATTCCGATATTCGAGTGTACATTGAGCAAGATCCAGATCTGCCCCCAGTAAATAAGCAACTAGGAGAAAACTATGCGGAAGAAACGTTAAAGAGAGCAATCCGAAAGGGCTCCAAAAAGAAAAAGAAAAGGCATTCGTCACATAGATCCTCCACGCGACAACATGGTTATGAGCTTAGTGACGACGCTTTCATACAAAGAGATGCAGTAGTCGAGACGCTCATTTCACACTGCCAAATATCAGCCCCACTTCTTAAACTGTTCCCGCTTGATTGGCAAAGAGCTATGGTTGGCAATATCATCACACTTGTGACAGCAATCGTATCAGATTTTGCAGACGGTCTTCAGGTCCAAATCCTTGGACATGCTTTGTCCGTTTCGTTCAAACCAATAACAGAAGCCGACATGTTTCAACAAATTGGTGTTGGAGGCTTCAGACAAAACCACAGACGCTCAAGGCCAGATGAGTTTGAAGCTGCTGTTATGGCTACGGCTCATGACATTAGCGAGAGTCTTACATTCCTTGATGGTTGGTTAGAGTGGGCCGAGCGTAAAGTAGGAGGCGGCGTCCTTCGATCACAGATTGGCAACTTGATTGCACGCGTCGTTCTAACATTGGTTGATGAAGTACTCAGTGGGGCGAAACTAGACCTTTGGAGCTCACAAGCCAATGGCCCTCGATTATACGCAGCGTTGGAATATCGAGATCAGAGCGAAACACAACCTTCAGACGAATAAATAACGTCTAATGTAATACTTCTTAGCTAATAGTATCTACAATCATATTCTTGTCACGGTCTCATCATATTTCATGCATTAGCTTTGTGTATGCCGAAAATGAGTGACAGCTGAATGTAGTCCCTACGATGTGGGAATGCAGAGTCCTCTCTCCCAATAATCTAGCCCCTAGATCCCTCGAAAACAACTATTATGAAGAACAAATAGTTATGTCCATTCAGTCAATGTAACCAAAACACCTAACTCTGGACCGCCTTCTTTCCAGCGTACCACCTCCAAATTTTCCTAGCTGCACGTTTGTGCCTGTAACCAGATTGGCTCACACAAACTCCATCAATCACAGGTGAGTATTCCTGAGAGAAACTTGGCGTTGGCGGTGCCCTGTGTAGCCCATCTCGAACAATGCGAAGCTGAGTCACACCGGCATTACGATACTTGTGGAATAATTTCAGCGAATAACTAGCATCCGAAATGGGGTTGTGAACACCGGACTGGATATCTTCGCTCAATATATTCAAGCAGACGTGTCGCAGTGAGAAGTGACGATACCGTGTCGCGAAGCCCAAATATTCATCAGATGACACGTCACCTGATGACGATGGGCTGGGGATCTCACCCTCTTCGATTTTCTTCATGACTTCAGCGGCTTCATTCAAGTTCGCAGGCATCCTTTGACGAAAGATCTCGCTAATGTCCACCATGCGAGCAAAGTCCTTTCCAGGTGTCAATCCAAGCCACTCCACATCGTGATCAATTGCCTGTCCAACAAGAACACCATCCTTGGGCAACAGGCCCTTAATGGTCTCAACAGCCTCTTCCAAAGTTTTAGCATCAGTGCCGAGACAAACTTCTTTGGTAAGACCCGTAAGAGGAGTGAGATAGCTCACAATGCCCTTCCCATCCTGAGGAGGACGGATGATAATATCTGCTAAAACATTTCCGTCCTTATCAACCATTGCAACACGTCCGGGATAACGATGAGACCTTTCATTGTACATTCCCACAGGAACATCTTCACCATTCTTACCCTCATTGCCACAACCGTCGTTGATTCCACTGGCACATGAACCATACCCCGTTGCAATACACTCCACATCAATCGAAAAGAAAGGTGGGTCCGCAATTTCCTCTTTCACAAGGCCATCGTCAGATATTCTGAATGCAGTACAGATAGCAGAACGATCTTCTTGATCTTGAGCTCCTTTAGCAAGCGTTATCGCTTTTGCCTTGTATGGGTCGAAAACACGTTTTGATGCGGGAGGACGGGCAGTCGCTGTAGTAGCGGGCTTCGACTGAGGAGCAGCAGTAGTAGTAGCAGCAGCAGCAGCAGCAGTGGCAGCGTTAGGTTGTTTGTGGAATTTCTTGTTGTGGTGTTTCGTCGTCTTTACCGTACCACCCACCGCAGCATTGTCGTGGCGGAAGGTGCATGCAGCTCCGCGATTGCACAATCCTTTGAGGAAAAATGCACAGACTACTTCTTTTTCTTTGTTGGCTGAAAGGTAAGCAAAAAAGACACATGATGATGTGTTAGACAATCAAGAACAGGTCACATGACCAAATGGTGAATAGCGCGTGTATGCAATCCATCACTGACCTTTCCTTCTTCCAGCAGCACCGTTATTTCCCCCACGTTGGTTATTGTTTTGCTTGTTGTTTCCAACAGAGTTACTTCGATTCTTGTTGTTCGCAGTTCGTCGCTGTTGTTGTTGTGGGTGTTGTTGGTTGTTACCGTGAGCCTTCTTGCTTTTGTTGTTGGCGCTGTTGTTATTGGAGATCTTCTGCTTGTTGCTGGTAGTGTTGGTAGTCGCGGTTACATTACGAGCACCAGCAGAAGTAGCGGAAGCACCAGCAGCAATAGCGTCGCCGGTAGACGAATGAATAGAGGAGGGTTGATCCTCCGACTTCTTCTCTTCCGATTCCGAAGAGGCCATGGTTACTGTATCCGGCATAGCGGGATCTTCGTCAATCGTATTTGTAGTAGATGATCCAGCCGTACTGTTCGTGGTGACATCATCTTCCCTGCCTTGATCTTTGGTTACTACTGGAGTAGTGTCTACAGTAGTTGGGGAAGAAACGACGACACGTTGATCTTTCGTCACGGCACTCTCAGATGAAGGGATGGTAGCTTTTTCAACAATCTCGACGGACTTGTTGATAGTATCGCCTTCCTTGTTGCTGCTTGAGGATTTCTCACTAATTTCCATAATTTTGTGATGAGTCCCATTCCACACGCTTTTGCCCGATGCTGCTGTCGTGCTGGGTTTAGGTTTGAACGCAGCGTTTTTGGTGGAAGTCTTGTCAGTGGGAGAAGAAGACTTGACGGAGGCGGTAACGGATGATGGAAATGAGGTATCGTTTGTTTTATTAGCCTCACTATCGCCAGCGGTAGCGGTAGCTGCTTTCAAGCCGAGGCCTAAACTTTCGTTTCGTCCATTCCAAGCCATGATGCAAAATAATATGTGTGCAGCTTCAGTATTCGGGAGTGACTAACTTGATACTAGCTGAAATAAAATGAAGATGTAATATGCGTAGGGATCTCTCTGTACGCTAATCCGTACGGTATGTGTTCGATTGCAATCGATTTCGAAAGCAAGAAGTATCGTAAGCGGTTTCCCAAACGGACTCTTCTGTCAGCACCCTCGAAAAATAGAGAAGATATAACAGGTGCCAGAGAGAAGACTGCGCAGATTGCCCACCGGAGATAATATCGAACAGCTCAATGGGAACAGAAGATACACGTGCTTTGCGTTGATGGTTGCTTTATTTTTGGTTTTAGTGGTTATTGCAGCCCAGATACGATTGTTGAACTGCGCATCTATGGTGGAGGAAAGAGCCGACGTATGGCCAAAACAGCAACGTGGAGTTGGCCGGGCACCGTCCCGACTGCAACATTCCCCTTTAGCCAACCTCCCAGGGACCACTCAAATAAAACTCCCAAGTCAAAATCATAATATTTTGTACCATAGATGAGAGGGAAATTGGGCAAATAAAAAAAGGGAGAAAAACAACACACAACTCCGTGACGACTCTGTGATATGATGATGTGCTCTTGTCTGTTGTCAATCTATTACAGTGCATGAGCGAGATCAACTACACCCATTGAACAACAACAAATCTTACCACACACAAGTTGAACATGAGTTGGTTAAGCTCAGCCATGGCCTCATCATCCATCGCTTTTTTTATATCATACTTCTCTTGTGCACTTGCCTTCCAAGCTGCATCAACATGCCTATCATCCAAAGGGCCATCAAATCAAAACATACAACGTCACAACAACATCTATCCTAGCATCCGCCAATTGAAGGTTTTATCAAAGGAATCATCGGAGGGTATTCTGGAGGGTGAAGACGACGAAGATGAAGACGATGATTGGGATGCTGATTCATGGGTACTGAGAGAAATCAAATTCCTTTCTTTGTCTGCAGCCAGTAGCAACGCATTAGATGATATTAATCACGATCCAACCGAAGAAACAACAATGGATGCACGGGGTCTATCTGAGTTCCTTATGGAGATTGGTGCATGTTCCGTTTCCATCACTGATTCTGATAAAGATACTCCTGATGAAGACCCAGTGTTTGATGAACCTGGCGAAACATCATGCACAAATGATGTTGATGATGTTTTGGGAAAATATGCATTGGTTCTAGAGGATCGTGCTGTTGGAAGAAACATTTGGAAGCGTTGTGATGTATCTGCTCATTTTCCAGGTTCGTTGGATGTACCATCGATTATTGATTCTTTGAGGTACACGTTTAGTCTACCAGCTGCGCCACGATACACAGTTGATGATGTACCCGACAGGGATTGGATTAAACATGTCCAGGAGTCATGGACTCCTATCATAACTCGTAAGAGCAAGTTTGTGTTGAGGTTTCCCTGGCACGAGGACAATGTGGTTATGAAGGCTTGTCAGGAGATGGAACGCGAGAAGATGCAAGCTGCCATGGCTGCTCAATTTGATACTGGAGTGAAGCGTGAAGGCGCCGTTGTTAACTTTTACAACGAAGACTCCGAACCCATTAAGCAGGAGCGTGCTTATGTTCAAATTGAGCTGGAAGGAGGCATCGCCTTTGGTACAGGTGAGCATCCAACCACGCGCCTTTGTCTTGATTGGGTAAGAGAGAAGACTGAGGAGCTATTAAAGTCTGACGCGGAATGTATTAACTTCGTTGACTATGGGGCTGGTAGCGGAGTGTTGGGAATCGCTGCAGCTGCAGTTGTTCGTGACTACAATCAAGTGAAACGAAAGCAGCAGCATACAAGCTCATTGAGCTCTATCAATACGATTGGCGTAGAGATTGATGCCGATGCAATTCGTATTGCCGATGATAACGCACAGAAGAATGGAGTTCAAATGAAGAATTATCTACCAGACATTGGTTCGTTGGATGATGAGGCGCTCAGTGTTGTCATGCGAGCAATGCAAAGGAAGCGAAACAAGGGCATAGAGACATTGCCCGATGAATTGAATGGGCAAGTATATGATTTGTGCGCTGCCAATATCTTGGCCAGGCCCTTGGTCGGCTTAGCTCCTGTACTTGCGTCTTTAGTGAAGTCTGGAGGTAAGATTGGCTTGTCAGGCGTTTTAGCTTCCCAGGCGCAATCTGTTGTCGAGGCCTACAATGAATTCTTCAATGATGTCAAGGTTGCCGATGAAGAGAAAGGATGGGTGTTGATATCTGGTACGAGGAAGTAGGAGAGATTGCTATAATATAGAGTACAAAATAGTATATATCTTTTTATTCCAAGTCTCTTTAATCAACAAAAGGACGCATCATCTCATTCTTGTTCACTGCTACTAGCGTCCTCTTCTTCTGCGTAGTTAACCATCAAATGCTTCACCTTCTCTGGAACTTCCACCTTCACTTGGTCGTTCGTCAACTGATAAAATTTCTCAGCCATATTCTTCAGTTTTGATTCCGTATGTTGCATATTATTAGTCTTGATGTCTCTCATCATTCTCTTATAGTCATCGCCGTGCTTTGCAAGACATTTGCGAATGTACTTTTGATCCTCAATCGACACGGGCAGTAATGTTTGTGCAAATGTTTTCCCTGGTAGCTTGGTTATACCATTCGTGTTATTAGTCTGAGGAATGTCAAAAAGCTCAATAGCATTTCCATCAGGCTTGGCAACTGGCTCTTTCCATTGTTCTTTTGCACTCGCAGCACGTTTATCAATAGAGTTGTTTACACACGCCTGCAGTCCCATTTCGGCCATGTTTTGTGATGGAGATTTTCGAAAATTCCAAATTGCACGCGCTGTTGCGTCCTGAATCGTGGCTGGCTTGTAGAATTGATGATTTCTATTCTTGAGCTTTGTTTTTCCTTTTCTCCCCGACCTTCGTTTCTTTGTAGCGCCGTGCTTGACCATGGTCGTTTGCTAATTGGTAGAAGTGATGATGGAAGAGACAGCAGTGAAGAATTGACTGTGCTTGGTTAAAGGGTGGGGAGTGGGTCAAATTTTTATCTACGACATGGATAGGGAAGACCTTATTCGGATGGCCATGGCGAGCTTTTGCTTGGCCATCGGTAGATAACAGTATGGAGATTATGTACCTCTAATCTTATGGGCAAACTTTATCATACGTAAGTATGTAGGTCCCTACGCTATGGTAGATTTCGTACGGTATCGTACTGTGTAAGTAGTAACCAGACCGTGATCCGTGACGGTGATCTTCAAAGGAATCGATGATTTACCATATGCATGTATTCCCTTCGCCGTGATGAAGAATGAAGAACCTCGCAATTGTTACAGATATCTTATCATCAAACTTTCTGAATAGTACTCTATTGCGATCATCTACCTACGCGATGGACGATTCTGACGTCAAAGGTATCCTCTTGACCCTCATAGAACCAAATCAAAACCATGCAACGCTCCCCTCCTCTGTGAAAGGATGGAGTGAACAAAGCCAAGAGCCAGTCTGCTATTGGACTGGAATTACATGTGATCCTATTGACCACTCAGTCATTGGCTTGAATTTGGGGGATGGATTTTGGGTAAAGACTCTACTTGGTATAAATCAAACAGGGCATTATCAGGATCGGCTGCTTCATGCAGAAGATCTTTTTGCTGGTATCACACTTCACAAAAACAGACAAGCACTGAATTCTATCCATCTAGACAAACGCAACCTTCAAAAAGGTGAAGCAACAGTGGGTCCATTATTTCCGTCTGGAATCGAGAAGCTCAAATCACTGCGCTTTATCAACTTATCCTCAAATCAAATTCAAGGGCCCATTCCTAAATCGATCACAGATCTTCCAAATCTTGAAATATTTGATGTAACACAGAATGATTTAATAGGGACGTTTCCAAATTTCCAATCTGATTCATTGATGGTGTTGGATCTCTCAAAGAATAGGTTTCATGGATCCCTTCCAAAAGATTTGTTTGGTCATTCAGAGATTGGGCGTGACACTGCACCATATCTCAAGTCTATTGTCAAGTTTGATATTTCTCACAACGGCTTCAATTACACAATACCATTAAATGGAGAGAGTGCCTTCTATGACGTTGGAGCGCAAACAGAAACTGTTCTGAAGAATTTACAATACTTTGACTTAGGATATAACTTATTTTCTGGCACCATTCCAAACAACATCGGCAATTTCGCTAGTCTTCAAGGACTATTCCTTGAAAATAACAGGCTGGTTGGAACTATACCAAAGTCTTTATATCGTGGGAGTGGAATCGGTGCTAACCCGTTGCCATTAGTGCAACTCTTTCTTCAGGGTAACATGTTATCCGGCACCTTACCATCGGGTCTAGCCGATCTTCCAAATTTAAAGGAATTGTATGTTGACGGGAACAAGCTTACAGGAACGATACCTCCTAATGTTTGCAACAAAGGACTGAATGCAGTCTTCGTGAACGATGATGCCGATCATGATAATTGTGACAATGTCGTTTGCCCAGCAAATTCAATTAGCCTCGAGGGAGTATCTCCGTGCACCCGATGTGAGGATGACGGAAGTGCTTTTCGTAAATATCTAGGTCAAAGAGATTCGGAATGCCGGCCAAAGTTGAGTGAAGTAGAAATATTGGATTTATTCTTTGATCATATGCATGGCGAAGAATGGCTAGACCCGGCATACTTCTGGGAACCTGGGTCTCCGGCTTGTAAAAGGCCTGGCGTAAAATGTGGCGATTCCGGGAAAGTGACGTCGATTAGATTACCTTCATTAGGTCTGCGAGGACCTCTGATTCCAGAGTTGGGATTCTTGAGCGAATTGCATTCTTTAGATCTGTCTGACAATTTCATAACAGGGTTCGTGCCTAGTGAATTCAGATTTGTGGACAAACTCATTGATTTCAACATCAAGGGAAACGAATTACAGGGTGTCATCCCAGTTTTGCTTTGCATCACGGAGGGAATTAATAGCAATGGAATTGGTCCGGAGGGGACAGAATTTGATTTGCTCTACAACTGCAACAACATCGCTTGCGCGAGGGGTACCTACTCTGATATCGGGCGTGCTGCTGTTCCCACGGAAGAGGATGTAGATGGAGTTCAGTGCGTGCCTTGTTTCGATGACGAAGCCAAGTATTATCTCGGTCGTCATAGCTGCACAGACATTTCGATTGCAGGGCTACAGTTCAGACAAGATGATATTCGTCATGGTGTTGTGTACACGATCTTTTCGTTGTTTGCGATTGCATTCATTGTTCACCTTTTCATCATGGGACGTCGGAAGAAGTATGTACTGAGTGAAAATGAGGATAGAAGTTCGCAACAGCAAAATGCATTGCCACTGCAACGGCAGGACTCGCCTTTGTCAGTAGAAGATGACGAATATGAAGAATATTCTGATGATGATTGGACTGCTGCAGATTCAGAAACGGATACCTTGGCTAAGAGGGAGGCACGCAATACCGCAATAGAGCTGACGGATAACAGATTACCGAAGGTCGCTTAAACTAATCTCTGTCGAGACATGTAGGTAGAAAATGTTTCACATAAATTGTCTTCGCATATGGCATTTAGATTCCTTCCACAGCATCAACGTACGGTACTTCATAGCAACAAATGTTTGTTAAAACACTTAATCTTTTTTGTTAAACAGATCTGTCACACTCGATGGCAACTCAAACTTAGGCATGGCCGGGTCAGCGCCCTTTTCCAAAATTCCCCTCTCTACAAAGCTCCCAACCGCACAGCCAACTCCGAACATAGCTCCACCTACCGATCGAAACGCGGCAGCACCAAGTGTCGCACCAATAGCTGATTTGACAATTAGTGCTTCGATGTGATTTTCTATTCCATCTGGTAGCTGCCATGTCGGTTTAAATTGAGATATCGATGATAGCGGCGATTCGTCAGATGTTGGCGACGACGATGATGAAGCAGCAGCAGCAGCACTAGCAGACGCAGATGATGACTTTCGCTTGAGAGCAGCCAACACTTCTCCCCAAACACCATCCATTTCTTGATTCGCATTAACTTCCACAACAATGCCTTTTGGTGCGTAATGCTGAAGGATTGGAACAGTCTCTCCACGATATCCATCCAACCTCTTCACTAGTGCGGATGCTGTATCATCCGGTCTTTGCATCAATAATTCGCCAGTTTCATCATCGGTCATACTTTCAGCAATCGGTTTACCATCACTGTCCGTCTTCATATTCTTTGGCGGGGCGTACTTGACATGATAACTCCTCCCACTATTTTTATGAATCCACCGTCCACAAATGCGTTCCTCCAATACCTCATCGGGAACTTGTAATTCCACCACTTTAGTAACGCGAGCCCCCTCCTCGGCTAACATTTTATCCAATTCCTGCGCTTGGACCAGCGTACGGGGAAAGCCATCCAAAATGAAACCAAATTTACAATCAGGTTCACGGATGCGATCACGAATGATCCCAATCACAATATCATCCGAGACTAATCCACCCGCCTTCATAACGGCAGCTGCCTTGAGGCCCACGTCTGATTTGGCGGCCACGGCAGCACGGAGCATATCTCCAGTGGAAAGTTGAGGGATGCCAAGCATATCCTCGATTTTGGGTCCATGAGTACCTTTCCCCGCTCCAGGCTTGCCAAATAGGATCATGATATTACGAGGCCAGTAGGTGGCGAATTTATGTTCGACTGATTTTGCTGTACCATCGTCCATTGAGAGGCATTGTGCGAATGATGTGTTGCTGTTGTCTTTTTGCTGATGAATAAAGTAGCCTAAACCTCCAACGGTAGTCGCAGCTGCCATGAGCGGAAGGATGGCACGTCGGGCAGCCTCGTCTTCGCCTTGCCTCAACGTAGACGCAGCTCTACGCGAGGCGTTGGAGATGACCCTCCTGGTAGCTGTGCGTGCAACCGCGTTCATTTTCAATAGAGGTTCGATACAAAATGAGTTATTAATGGACACAACATAACTTTTCTCATTCCAATTTTTTGTGTTAGAGGAAGAAGAAAGGAAATGGAAGATATGACAGAGGAAAGCCAACATCTAAATTCGATGACAACTCGTGACTGCACGCAACATGGATTCGGATGGGATGGATCACACTTTTTCATTTCCATTTCATTTCATTCATTTTTTGTGTATCGATATCATCAGCGGAAAGTAACCAACCATGCCGCTGTGGAGTTCAGTACAGAAAGATTACAGCGAGCATGCTCCTCTGTCCGCTCATGACGATGACGACGAAGAGGAGCCACCCTTGCCTCCCTATTCGGATAATCCAGCCACTCCGGCTCGTTCTCCCTATTCGGACAACCCTGCGCCTCAAGATACTGGGAACGGTGCTGCTGTCCGTCGCACCAATGGAAGATCGTCGAACGGTGCCACTGCTGCTTCTTCGGCTCATAAAGCCATTACCGTCAACGGCGGCGAATATGAAGACGACGAAGATGATGAAGACCCTGGATTTGGCGAAGGTGACTTCTACAGAAGCGGCAGTGGCGGCATCAGCGCCGGCTCGAGCAGTCACAGATATTCCAGTACACCCAGTAAACACAAGCGTAACAAACCGCAGCAACGCTATCGCACCGGCTTAATTTGTGCCTATCTAGACTACGGTCTCACGTGCTGCGGTGCCTTGGGGGGGGGTCGGATGAAACGAATCTGCATGTGTCTTTTTTACATGGTGCTTTTTGTTACCATGATGGTGTGTGCTTCTGCCATTGGATATATTATTGCCAGGGATGGTAGTCCTTTTGAGTCTGATCAGGTGACTTCCACTGTTGTTGACGCTGGAAAGAATAATAGTGGCAGCAGTAATGCCAACGTTGGATTTGTACCAACAGTCGACAATGGCGGAGGGAAAACATTCGACAAACAAATCAACGCTGCCAAACTTCCACCTCCACCTCTCAACTTGTATGAAATTTGTTCCGACTGGATTACAATAACGGGTCGTCAAAAGTGTCAATCGGAATGCAGTGTGGCGGATTGTTGTTCCTTGCCCGCTTCCAATAAAAACAGTTGCTGGGAGGCACAAGCGGCGGAGTGTGCTACTTATCGTGCTGCTTGTATGGCGCTCGAGTTGCACACTGCTGATGATCCAAGTGGTAGTGGTGGTGGTGACGGTGGTAGTAGCAGTGGCGGTGGCATTATTGGTCCCAAAACCATCCTTTATGCGCCTCCGTCGAACCTTCCTATCTTGTGCTCTTCGTTGTCACTGGAAACTCCAGAGGGATTTAATAGTTGTGAGGGTATCTGTCGGCCTTCTCGTTGTTGCTACCCTGATCTCTTCGCGTGCAATTTGGCAGACGATCGATACTGTGAGGACTATGAAGATTTGTGTGCAAGTGTGGCGGAAAGTTGGAGGGGAAGTGGGCATGCTGTTGCACCATCATCAACGTCGTCGTCGTCAACATCCGGCGAGACAACATCCTCTCAAAACCCCGCAATCGCCAACGAGGTAATGCAGAAATGCAATTCAGCCAATCTCAATCCTCCCAATGAATGTATCGAGGCATGTAAGGCGGGGGCGTGTTGCTATGTTTCGTCATCCTACTTACCCATCGAACAATTGTTCAATGATTATTATGGAGTGGCGAAGAGTCCCTTTCGGGCTGTGAATAGTTGCGCCTCAAATATTGGCTTTTGTCAACAGTATGGATCCTGTGAACACCTGAATCAAATGAAGGATGTAGCAGGTTGGAATAGTGATGAAGTTAACTATGTCGTCGATGTTTCCACTCCATGCAAGGCGGAACATATTGCACAATTTGGAGCCCTTCAATGTAGCAACGTTTGTCAACCTGCCCATTGCTGCTTCTCGGGAGAGTATGCCTGCGATGATGTCCAGTTGGGTCATTTGAATTGTGAAGATTACAAAGCTTGCCAGGTTTTGTACCCCAACAAAAATGTGTCGACGAAGGAGTTGTTAAAACTTGCTGAGCGCATTGATGAAGTGTGTTCAGCATCATCTCTCAAAACAATTGGCGGTCGGGCCGAGTGTCAAGACGTATGCAGTGATCATTTATGCTGCTTTTACCAAGATGGATGTACGAATGACCCTGATAAGAACTGTCTCGCCTACGCTGGGTGTGAAACATATTATAACTTGCCGACTGACGGTGGTCAGGTCAGTTCCAACAACAATAACAATAATATTGCAGGTGGTAGTATTGGCTCGGATTTGGGAGTGGATGAATTCGTTACTGCGTTAGAAGAAGCATGCTCGGAGGAATCTCTCAGAACAATCAACGGGATCTACAAGTGTCACAACAAATGTCAAGCGCATCTGTGCTGCTTTGTACCAGATGGCGACCAAGCACAGCAAGATTGTTCCAACCAACGTCCAGCGGCGTGCAGTGTGTACGAGCCATGCAAGAGGCTCGTAAATCCTATACAAGGCATTCATTCGGTCAAATCATTAGAACCAGCTGACATTGAGAAGATTGTGTATGATAATTGCTATTTTGGTGCTGACCCCTTGAAAATTACTCAAGAAATGGTGACAAAATGTCATGGTGTCTGTGCGCAAAGACTCTGTTGTTTCAGTGACTACTTACTGCAAAGCTCATGCAGAGCTACTGTGGGTGACAATGAATGCGAACTGTACAGCCTTTGTGAGCAATTGGTAGCAGACGACGGTATGGAAGTTGACGACGCTCTAGAACTTCAAGAAAAAGAGTTTGATGTGGCGCATCTCTGCACCAGCAAAGTTAACGAAGATCAAAATTTGTACGATGCGTGTGCAGGTTTGTGCCGGGAGAAACGTTCGTGCTGCTTTGATATTCCCGTATATTCTTGTTATGAACTGGAGAAGGATTGGTGCGATGAATACAAGGCTTGTGAAAGAGTTAATCTTAAGTTCCAATCCGAAGGAGGTGGTAATATGAGTAATAGCAATGACGGAACCAGTGGAGGGAGCATCACTTCCTCGTCGACTCCACAGGAGATTGAAAAGGCTGTATACGACGCCGTAAGTTTGGAGTCACTTCATTACTTGTGTATTTTTGTTAATGCCTACCTTATTCACTTATTTCACTGGGCTTCTTTTTTTGACAGTGCTACTTCGGCGATGATGAATCGAGAGTCACACAAGGGTTGATAACGAAATGCCACAACGTGTGTCAATCCAGATTATGTTGTTTCAGCAGCTACAAGCTAGAAAGTTCGTGTAGGGCATCTGTCGGTGATGAAGAATGTGAGCTTTACTCTCTTTGTGAACAATTGATTACTGAGGACGGTGATGTTGTGAAGAATTTTATTGAGCTGGACTTGAAGGAGTTTGGCATTGATACAAGTAACAGCAACAGTGCATCGGGCCCTGGAAGTACCGTTCAATATCCGAGCGGAAGTACTGGTGTGAATGTGGAAAACGAAGTTGACTCATTTGTCACCTCACTTGAAAGCGCTTGCGCTGAGAATTCACTCAAAACACTTGACGGATTACAAAGATGTCACAGCAAATGCCAAGCACATCTATGCTGCTTCACTACAGATTCAAAGCTTGCAGATCAAGATTGTTCCGGTCTGATTCCAGCAGCGTGCAGTGCGTACGAGCCATGCAAGAGACTTGTAACCCCCCCTGTTGGCACTGATCAGGATGCTTCCCCAACATCATTATCAAGTAACGAAGCGACAGAAAAACGGGTCTATGACGCATGCTACTTTGGCGAGGATCCGACGAAAGTGACTGAGGAGTTGGTGACGAAATGCCACGGTGTGTGCGCGCAGAGGCTCTGCTGTTTCAGTGACTATATATTACAAAGCTCGTGTAGGGCTACTATCGGCGATGATGAATGTGAGCTTTATTCTCTGTGTGAACAATTAGTTACTCAAAGTGGCGTCGCTCATGATGCCTTAGAGCTAGAAGAGAATGAATTCGGTGTGGATCAGCTTTGCACTGAGAAAGTGGCCACTAATTCGAATTTATTTTCAGCGTGCAGCGAAACATGTGAAATGCGTTCGTGTTGTTTCGAAACTAGTCCGACTTATTCTTGTTATAGTATGGAGAAAGATTGGTGTGATGAATACAAAGCATGCGCAGTTGTTGGGTACGCTTTCCATGATGAGGGCTCTTCTAGCAATGGTTCTCTCGATAGGAGTACCGGTAGCAGTAGCAGCGAAGAAGAACTTTATGCATCCATTGAAAGTGTTTGCTCCCTTGACAGCCTCAAAACTTTGGAAGGAATAGAACGTTGCTTCAATAAATGTCAATCGTATCTCTGCTGCTTTCCTGAAGATGCCGCTGAGATGAAATGGAACTGTGATGGTTTCCGTGAAGAGGAGTGCATGGCTTATGGGAATTGTGAACAATTAGTTGCATTGCATAATTTGTGGAAACCCCCACCTAAAGCCGTGGATAAGTATGCGGTCAAGATTGCTGTGAACAATGCTTGCATACTCGGAGATGGCGTGCAACCTACTGAAGAATGGGTTTCTAATTGTCACGAAAAATGCGAGTCCAGAATGTGCTGTCTCGTTGATCCATCGATTCGATCATCGTGTCTAGATGCTCTGGGTGCTGAGGAATGCAATGACTACTCATCTTGCAAAGTTCTTATTGGAGGTGGTTCCACGGGAGCGGAACAAATCGAAGATGTGTGCAGTGATGTTAATGATGCGAGCTCTTTCGCGAAGTGTGAGGCAAAATGCAAAACACGCCAGTGTTGTTTTGAAGATGTACATAAATTTTCATGCTATCATTTGGAGAAGGAGTGGTGTGATGAATACGAAGTATGTGGAATGGTTGGGCTGAAGTTTAGTAGTCCATCCGTCACAATTTCTTCAACAGGTGTGCAGAATGCTCCGTCGCCGAGTCAATCGTCCAATCAAAACACTCTGTCTGCACCTACTACGTCGGTCACACCTGGCATGCCAAATAATTATGGATCGGGACCGTCGTTTACTTCCGGCTCCTCTATTGAGAATCATCAAGACTCAATAGAGGCAATGACATCTCGATGCGCTCCACATAATCTTCCGGAAAACTTGGAAGACTGTGGCAAGTGGTGTCAGCACTATGAATGTTGTTTTTACTTTTCAAATTCATGCTTTGATACGCAACCGCAGCAATGTAATGATCATTTACTGTGCGAAAACGTTTTTGATGAGCTGAAGAAGGGTGCAAAATCTAACAATGAATCTTCGTCCGGCAACAAGATTGATGATGCACCAATGTCAGCTCAGCCAGTAGTAAATACACCACCACAATCAAGTCAAGGGGATAGTGACTCTGAACTACTCATATTAGCAAGAGCTTGCAATGTTGATCAGCTTGACATTGATGCAACGGAGTGCAGAATGCTTTGCAAGGGAAGTGAGTGTTGCTTCACAACTGACATCGCAAACAACTGCTCAAGGAAAACTGGCATGCAAGCATTCTGTCTTGAACACATGCTGTGTGCCGATTTAAGTAAAACGTGAACATGCGAAAAAAAAATATTATTCAATACTAAAATATTATTGAAAGCAAGTACACTAAAGTAGGACATGATCTAGATACTTGCGGTAAAAATAAAGTAACTTGCAAATGAATACACAAAATTGGTTGTGATTAGACACTTCAAAACAAAAGGCAGCAACGACGCTACCTGAACCACCTCTCTAGCTCTACTAAGTCGTGATGAGGTCCAATTTGGGCGGGCCGCCAGCACCACATTGGGCCTCCATATCGTAATATGTAGCGCTGTCCACTTCGGCACCATCCGATGCTAGCGACCAAATGCACGTTGTATGGGATAGTAGCAAAAATAAATCGACCGGACAAGGCCGTCATCCACAGTAACAACGACACTACATCCCCGTAAGCCGTGATGTGGACCTATGTGAACTGGTCACTAGCGCCACTTTGGGCCAACGTATCGTGTCTAGCGCAGTCAATGACGGCCTCAGCAGCTGCGAGTGAGCGGTTAAACTTTGTTTGGGATAGTGGTAAAAATAAACCAACGGGTAGACAAAGCTCAAGACGAAGCTTGAATAGCTAGCGGTTGAATTGGGGCCGTCTGACTGTACTGGCCTGACCCTAAGCATTAAATACGCTCTCATACGTGTCTAGATCCGAATTAAACCTTAGGGTCAACCTAGAGTTGCCATCATGAGCGACAGTGATAAGATTTCTCAGGCTCTTACGAGCCTCACAGCCAACCACTCCCGTTACTAAGACAAATGGATATGTGACGAGTCCTGGGTTCGAGTATTGAAGCTGCACTACAACAACTTGAAAAAATCAAAGATATACGAACAAAGCTAAAAATGTGCATCAATAGGGCAGCGGGAGCCTTTTACCAATCCAATGCAAACAAGATATAGATGGACATGGCCAACCCCCATCATGAAGCATACGAGTGACCAGTATCATTTGTAGTTGAGATGACGGCCGAAACCGGCGATGGCGACGATATTGACAACGTTACATATGATAAGGTGGCCCTAACCGGCACATACGAGGTTGTAGTGTCGTTTGTGGGCGAGATGACGGCCTAAGCCAGCCCATTTATTTTTACAACTATCCAATACAAATGTTATTCGCTCAGTAGCACCGGATGGCGACGATATTGATAACGTTGCATCATATTATGATAAGTATGGTAGTCCAGTTGTAAAATAATGGTACATACGTTTACATCAGACATACGTAGGAATTAATTTCTACGCAAATCCTATATCAGCGCGGGGTCGGGTAAAAAGAGCAAAGAGTTGGTAGTTAAAAGAAGTATGCCTTCTTCAGTCGTAACAAGAGCATGCATCTTGCTTTTCGGCGCTTTCAAGATACCCACCATCGGTCAACTTCACAGCTTGGTCCAATGCTCTCATAAATTCACGAAAGCAAAAACACCAAAGACTACAAACACCAAAACAAACCACCAACAAATCATGTCAAAAGTACACATCTACCCTAACAAGCAAACACGCAACATCAGCAACATCGAGCAGAAAGTGCGAAGCTACATTGCCGCATGGAACAAGGACGACTTAAAACTCGATGTTCTCTTTGACGACCTATACCAACATGACTTCAATGGAATTCACGAAGGAAAACGAGTTAATAGGAGAGAATTGAAGCAGATGCACACTGATTTGGTTTCCCAAGGCAGCCAAGCTAGACTCATCTACTTCCGTAAAGCTGGAGCATGTGCCTACGACATGAAAATTGCATTCGTCAACAAGGATGGAGGCGAATTCAGCGTCAGAAAGCTGATCACAGTAGAGGACGACAAGATTGCAAACTCTATTGATTACAATGGCACACTAGCATCGACGAAGCCAAACGACAAAGGTTATGGGTTGACTTACTACTGGCACTTACCCGTCTACCTGATGATGAGCAGAGAAGAGATTGCAGGTGAAAGAAAGAGAACCTGGCATTATGTCAAATAAACCCTGTACTTCAAAATTATATAACAATCCCACATGTCATTAGAGAGCTGAATGCTTTATTAGTTCTTACTAAAATAACTCTTGAGCATGCTTTCATCTCAGGCTCCTCGTGCTGAGATTACTTTGGCTGAGCATACTGAAGCTATTGCTTCGACTCCTTTGAGCTCCCTCCTCCTTATTCTCTTCACGAGAGTAGAAGAAGTTCAGTATCCACCCCATTCGGAAACCTCCCTTGTACTCCATTCTGTCATCGATTCGATCGAAGGTTTTAGCCTCAGCATAGAGTGTTGCCCCACCCCAATTGAGTTTGATTTCGTATTTGTCGTCAGCAAGTCTATATTTTGTCACCTTCCCATCACCAAACTTTGTTGACACATCTTCCCCAACTGCGGCTTTCAATGGGCGTACGACTTGATCCGGCTGTAAATAGCACATTGCACCACAGGATGTAATTACATGATGCACACCTGTAGTGGGATTGACAGATTGAAGAACACCACTGAGGCCATACCGTGTAAGGACAGGATATCCTTCCTGACAACCTCTAGCTAACCTATAGCTCATACTATCTTCTTGTAGATAAGCAGTAGCGAAGACTTCGCCCGACTTCATCAATAATGAAACACAGTAGAAACCATCCGATGCACGGAATGTTTTAACTGTCCCGTCTCCATACGCAGTGGTAACTGCGGCGCCATCTTTATAATATCTTTCAAACAGGGTCTCAATCTTGATAGCAGGGGCTTCAATCTCTCGAGGCACGCGGATCTTCTGAAAAGAAGCAACTGTCCCCGATACCATACTTCCAATAACAGAAAATAGACTATTTTCTCTATGATGAGAAGGTGGATCTTTCCCTTCAGCTTTGCTCTTCCACTCTTTTGCGCTATTCATTGTACAGTACAAGGTGGGATGACTTCCATCTCTAAGCGTCCACCCGGTGAGACGAACGGCTATGGTATTGACTTTCTCCTTCGAAGCATTTGATGATAAAGCGCTCGAAGAAGGGATCTGAAGCGACAATGGCCGAATGACTTTTCCTTCTCCGAAAGGACTCACTACCTTCGCTCCAGCTGCATAAGAAAATTGCCTTTCAGCTTTGCTTGGACTAGAATCTCCCCTCTTAGGTGATGTTGCCGTCACACCGGTGAACGATCTCAGCAGCGTTCCTATCAGTCCAGAACCCTCCCTCTTCACGATTGATTCTTGTAGATAAGCTCTAGCGGTCCAAGGCCCAGTCATATCAACGACAATTATATTGGTCTTCTTGCGATGTTCTACCACAACACCTACACCGTATGGTGTAGTGACTCTCTCACCCGGGCTTAGCAGCGATTGTTTCGATTTCGACGCCTCAACACTATCCACTGCACTCTTCACACTATCTGTGGCCCAAAATGAGAATGTTTTAGAACGATTTTTTTCATCGCTTTGCCGTTTTGGAAGCGTTGGTGGGGAAAATTTTGCGATGTATTTGCCTTGAACCTTCGCAACAGCTATTCCTTGAATCAAGCTGCGCTTTCTTTTCACTCCAACTTCCTTCGTTGTGATTGACGGTGGCACTAAAGCTTTCGTTTTGGCATGACTAATTTCGTCTGAAGCCGTGGTTTCATCCAAGGTTGGTTCAGGAGATCCCGAGTCTTTTCCGCGGTCAAAACCACTAGCACCAAAACTCAAATCATTTCCAGAAGAAGATCGAGGGGGTGTCCTGGAGTTATCACGATCATTACCAGTGAGCGATTGCTTAGACGACTGCTTCGAAAAAGATGTAGTTGGAGACAAGCAATTCGATTCATCTTCTTCTACAACAGTTTGCAAAGTTGCTTGGTTCGAACTCAAAGAGAGAATTCCTCTTTTTTCGGCGTCCTTCTTCGCAGCCTCTTTTTTGTCAAAGTCTCTAATTTGTTCATCCAAGGGTCTCCAGTCGATCTCCACATCATACAGGTCAGCTATCGGATCGAATCCTTTAATTACACCTATACCATAGGTAGTTCGGACGCGTTCACCATCTTCCCACTGCCGGGGACTTTCGATTAGCGCTACTGTTTCCTCCCCCCTCGACTGTAACAATTTATTGCATCTCCACAACGATTGATTTAGCTCACTACGCCTATCCCTCTTCTGAGATTGCGACGACCACTGAGACGGAAGAATCATCTCGAAATCTGCCACTGCATCTTGACACACCCGTCGAAGGCCACTTATCCGTATCAACGGCGGCTTCAGTGTGGCAGCATAGAGGGCTGCATCAGGGTAACATTTAAAGAAACACGTTCTACTTAGCAAACCCTTCCGTCGCCATCGTTCCGGGTCAAATCCGTAGCTTTTTTGTATATCCTGAACGAGGTGCACAAAGAGACAATCGAGGTGCCGAGGATACTGATCATACATTAACTCTCCCGCTCTCACGTCTCCTTGACCATTATCGCATATAAAGACATGTCTATATTCCGGGTATATCGATACAAATTGCTTGAAATTCTGGAACTTCTTCCGTGCTAAGGGCTCAAAGTCGTTCGTCATCATGAATTCGCGACCCGACGACAAATCCCCCGCAAGTAATGACGGTATTGTGTGCAATCTCGACCCCTGTCGTTCACGAAGCTTTTCGAACTTACTGAAATTGTGCTTTTCGCTAAAGTCTTTGTACAAGTGTGGTCGAGCCGAAAGGAATACTAAATTGCCCACCCCATCAGAAGGGAATTCCTCTGGACCATGTATCCCCAAATCCAATTCGCGATACAACCCAATTACTCCGGGATAGACTACCTTTTTGGAGTATCGTTTATCTATCCCCGCAGGATACGAACCTCCACTAGAGGTTAGAGTATCATCCACATCTGATAATATCTTCCTCCAACCCTGCTCCATTCGTAATCGCGCCTTCCTTGTTCCCATGTCCATATGTGCCTGTTGCACCGCAGCCTCCTTACGAAAGTGGCTTAGTATATCTTGCCGCACTGTATCGGACCGTATATCACTATAAATGAGTTTGTTCATACAAAAGTAGTCACCCTTTGTATCCGTCATGGTTTTCAGTTTTGACAAATCATCCTGATGTGTCGACAAAATTATGTTTCGGACCCAGTGCTCTGCACGAGCATTGGCCGGCAATTTCATTAGCTGAAGTGCTCGCAGTAGCAGCACTCGTGAATATATCGTCAGTGCCGAAACCCGATCAACTGCGAGTAATTCAATAAGCTCCGTCCTATGCTGCCCCCGAAAATTCCTGTGGTCTTTAATTTTGTAAAATACCAAAGCCAACTTGACATGAGAGATTAGCCAATTGAGTGCTTTGGGTTGAGCATCTTCGAATATTGATATGATCTCCCGCTCATTCCTCATGATAAACTGCTGGTTGATAAAATTGTTAATTGTGGATGGTACAAGTAACTGATCAATATTGTTGATGCAGGTACTAATCCGCTCCAATTGTTCCTCCAATGTCATTTGTACTTTCCCACCGGCATGCGCTGACACCACAGAGCCAGCGATATGCGCATTCAAATGCAAAAGAGACTGAGCTGCAGATGCGCCACGTCGTAAGCCACCAACCTGTGACGTTAGATGCTTCCGATGGACCATCCTGTCCCATGTGTGAACCCCATATCCCACAATGAACATGACAAAGAACCCCCACCCGGGATGACGTGATTCGAAATATACAGAGAAGGGCGAGTCTTTGACGTAAATCCCCGCCATGGTGAGCAGAACGAAGAATACAGTCCAAAATCTATTTTCGAATTCCTGTGCATGGTGTATCGAGGTGCCCTCGTTTGCAAGGAAGTAGTAGAGGATGTAGAGGAGGGCACAGAGACAACTGCAGAATATGGGTGCCACGCTGAAGAGTGCTAAAAGGAAGAGGGTCATGGACTTTTGATTTTGAGCGATGAGAGAAGGAAAGAGACTGTTAGTTTACGAGAGATAAATATTGATCAAATGGCAGCTGCATCAAGTCATATGATGTCATTACGATATCATTATTATGTACTGCTGAGGACGACTTGCTTGATGGACGGATTGTGAATGAATCATGATGTCACTCACCACAAACGACCCCAAAAGGAGGATCATTGCTGCAATTCTATCCATCGTTCCACGCTTTTATGATATCTATACAACGTCTGCTACCACCATGATAGCATGGTACGATTGATTCAGTGCTAAATGAAGAGTGCCTTATGTTCTCAGACTCTGATGCGTACTAACGTCTCTGATATGGTATGCCGTGGTTATGTGGCTGAATTTCGGCACGCGAATCTTCTTTGAAGTCATCGGCGAGAGATGAGAAATGGAGGGGCTAAACTCGCCCTACAAAGAGGGCTGGTATCTCAGATCTCAGATGCATATCTCAATTGAGGAGAAGTGCGTGGTATTATTTTCATTCCCCCGACCACAACGGAGACCATGAAAAAGAGCGCATACCATCATTTGTTCTGTTTTCAAATTGTCGGGCAAGTTTAATATCATGGTGGTTCATTGTGATTGTCGATGGGGGCGGCGCATATGTTGTGTTCTTTTTGTATCAATTTGTGTTGCAAATGCAACGTCCTCAAAAAAATGGTCCACTTTAACGTTTGTCCCGTCGCAGTTGGGCCGGCAACAACAACGACAACTGCCACACCCCACTGCTGCTAAAACGGCGCTGCTACCTCCCATAGTCGGCGGTTGCCATGGTTCATTATTATCCACCGCTTCTTCGACTGATCAGAGAAGCAAATCACAGACTTCAAAATCTCCCAAGAGAATATCAAATAAAAGCAAATCCGTCGAAGCAACAACAGACCCAGAACCAATATCGATAGTAGAGCGAGTACAAAACATTCCAACTGGGAAGCTAACAAAAGATGATAAACGAGACATGCTAATACTGATGCGCCAACTTTCGTCCATGAATCGTCGACTGGATGATAACTTCTCCAACTCGCTACGTCAACGTCGACAGGACGCAACGATTGTGGAGCAATTGCTCGACAGATTATTAAGAGAGAGGCAGCACTCGGCAGATGCGAACAATCATGAAGAGGAAATCCTCGCATTAAATCTTGCAATCAAGGCATGGTATAATGCCAACGTGAAAGGGTCTGCCGAAAAGGCGCAGAAATTATTAAAACGATTAACAGAAGTTACAACAGCTGAAAGCAAGCAGAGACAACGAACGGCGAAAGCTTCTCAGCTGCAACATCAACAACCAGATTTATACAGTTATGCGTACTGCTACGCGGCATGGTATCGAGAGGCTGTATTTGCTGAGAAAAATGTCGGAAATACAAAGGCTTCATTAGCTGCTATGCGCAAGGCTGAGTCGGTGTTGGAATCGATGAAAGATGCACTCATGGTATCAAACGATGATACGTTAGATATGGTCGATGATATGAATTCGATTCTCGTAATTTGGTCCAACGATGTTGATTTACCTGACCTGTCAGAGAAGTTTCTACGATTCGTCGAGAAAGAGAGTAGCAAGAGTGGTGATATTTGGACGAACGCGAGGTCATACAACTTGGTTATAAATGCGTGGGCCAAGAGCCAGCGCAAAGACTCCATTGACCGTGCTCTTGCGTTGTTGCATGAAATGGAAACGAGCAGCAAAGTCAAGCCTGATTTACTCTCTTATAGTGGAGTGATATCATGTATTTCGAAGAGCAAAAGAAGTGTTGATGCAAAAAGAGCGGAGGATGTCCTGCTTAGACTCGACAAGCACAACGTGGCACCTGATAATGTCATTTACAATCAAGTTATCAATATACACAGCAAAAGTGGTGCTAGAGGTTCAGCCGAAAGATGTGAAAAATTGTTGACCATCATGCAAGGTCTTGCAAATGATGGAAACGACAAAGTTGCCCCTGATGTTCGAACTTACAATTCGGTTTTATCAGCCTGGGCGAACGAAGAAGGACCCAAGGAAGCCGAAAAGGTTTTGCAGAGATTAGAGGCCCATGAGTCGATCAGCCCCAACTCCATTTCGTATATTACGTGTATGGATGCCTATGCAAGAGTTGGTGATGCCCATAACAATCTCAGACTCCTCTCCATGATGGAAAAGTCTTATGAGAAAGGCAACAAACATGCGAAACCCTCAAGGAGGGCGTACACATCCGCTCTCAATGCTCTTGCACAGAGTGGAAGAGGCGACGCAGGTACAAGGGCTGAAGCGTTAGTTAATTCCATGGAAAAATTGTACAAAGCTGGCGACACGGACATGAAACCCGATACAACAGTCTACAACATTTTGATAAATTGCCACAAATCCAGTGCGACAAGGGCAGAGAAGATTCTGTACAAGATGGGTAAACGGGATGTTGTGTCTTATACGTCCGTGATCAATGCTTACTCAAAGACGGGCGGTGAACATGCAGCGAAGCGAGCACAGTCGTTACTGGATGAAATGCAGAATGAAGATGTCGAGCCCAACGCTCAAACATTCAACAGCGCGATCACCGCGTGGAGCCGAAGCGGAAGTAGTGCCGCGGGAAAGAAAGCTGATGGTCTTCTCAAGAAAATGGAAGAACTGCAAATCAAACCAAGCGCAAAAGTTTATACTTCTGTGATATCAGCATGGAGCAAATCCCAAGAGCCGGGTGCTGCTTTAAGAGCAGAAATTCTACTGAAAGTCATGCAAGCCTTTTACAAGAAAGGAAATGATTCAATGAAGCCAAATTGCTTCACCTTTACTGCTGTCATTACATCTTGGGCTAGATCAGGAGAGAAAGACGCCGGGGAAAGAGCCGAAAAACTTCTAGATTCAATGATCAAGCTCTACGAAGACGGACAGGATGTTCACGTCAAGCCGAATGTATTCACTCTAACAGCTGTCGTTGATGCATATGCTCGTGCTGGGGGGAGAGATGCAGCTACCAAGGCGAGTGAGGTCGTGAGAAAAGTTGAACCACTCATCAAACCTAGCTACGCTACATACAATTGCTTGATGAAAGCTTGGAGCAACAGTCAACAGCAAGGAGCTGCAAGGATGGCCGAGAGCATATTGAGGAAGCTTGAAGATGAATACCAAAGAGGGAACAAAAACATGCGGCCTACTCTTATCACGTACTCAAGTTGTATCAATGCATGGGCGAAGTCAACTGATCAAGGAAAAGCAAAGAGAGCTCAAGCAGTACTAATGAGGATGAAACAAATGTACGAAGCAGGAGTCATTGATGCGATGCCAAACACGGTTGCATATACGGCAGTAATTAATTCCTGTGCAACAACGTATGGAGACCAGGCTGAGAAAGAAGAAGCATTCAAAATTGCGTACTCAACCTTCAAAGAAATGTCCGAGTCGGAACACATCTCTCCTAATCACGTCACGTATTCAACATTTCTAAGAGCAATATCGAAGCTGATGCCAGAGGGGGAAAAGAAGGATTCTTTGGTCAGCAGCACGTTCCGCCTGTGTATCCGTGATGGGCTCGTTGACTCAAACTCTCTCTTCCACATGAGACAGGCGTCGTCACTGCAGCTATGCTCTGAATTATTGGGAGGAATAGATTGTAACGAGGCGAAGGATATAACTGTCGACGACCTGCCTTATAGTTGGACATGTAATGTGCAGCAAACTTTGAGGCGGAAAAGTAATCATTAAATTAGCAACGATGTATCTTTGATTTCAACGCATTCCAATTCGATGCAACCTTCTTTTCCTCTCTTCGTGTCAATGATGATTTCTTTTTCTTCTTTTTATCTGTCTTCATTTTGGCCTTGTCATCTTGTGCATCAACCCTTTCTTCATTTTGTTCATTTGATCCAACAAATGCAGCACGCGATTCTCTAAGATCTATAATGCTAGACTCAAGATCTGTTGGCAAAAAATCAGTACTTCGCTTTT
Source organism: Skeletonema potamos (assembly GCA_036940105.1). Classification (NCBI taxonomy): domain Eukaryota; phylum Bacillariophyta; class Thalassiosirophyceae; order Thalassiosirales; family Thalassiosiraceae; genus Skeletonema; species Skeletonema potamos. Next base: position 79,287 of record JALLBJ010000026.1, read on the forward strand.
CCTCATCACGATATAAACAAGGACATGCAAAGGGACGCTCATTTTCAGCCAAATCACGGAAAATTGGATCCTTATAACGCCTAGCCCATTCATTCCTTTTGTTAATCCTTTCGGTAAAAGACTCTATGAGCACATCAAACAAAGTTTCACATAAATCTTCTGAGTCAGTTCTACCACGTTTTGTTGACGCCTCCCTCAACAGCTTTATTATCTGTACTGTCGATTGTTCTAACTCGCAAAACGACTTCATCAGGACCCTGATGGGATCATGCCAATACGGATGAAGCTGTGCATGTTTGTGACCTTGTACGAACCACTGTCGTAGCCATTCGAACTCAATCTCACTCAGCAATGCTTCTTGATTACGCAAACGTGATACCAGCTTCTGTTTTCTCTTCTTAGGCGACAGAGTTGGATCGTTAACTTTCCCCACACTCCAGTCAAACATGGTCGCAGAAGATTGCAAGTTTTGTATTTTGTCGCGGATGTACTGCCACGTACCTTGGCCTTCTCTTGCCACGCGGTGTGTGCTACTATATCGAACTCCATCATCACCCGCGATGACAGCATGTTCGTGGTTATGATTAAATTCATCGAGCATAAAGTATAATGATCCCGATGGAAGTGCAACCAACAGAGCGGGAACAGAAGATAACGGCCCACCAGCACCTCCGTCCATTGCACGCAGTGCAACTCGAAATTGTTGGGTAGTATTGGGTGGTGATTCGTTTGTACTCTTTTGATACACGGCAATAGTACTAAAATCTTTCAATCCAGAGTCTCTGTGCCATCCTACACTTGCTTTCCCCATATTGTACGATGCTTCTTTTTTTAGATCACGCTTCCTAGACACTGACTCCATTTTGTTCACCAATGTGAGGTTAAATTCTGCAGATCCAACTGGTTTTACAGATACATACTGTCGCAGCTTTTGCGTAGATCGATCGGTCAATTGTTTATTCAAGCACCCCATGGCTATTAACGCAACTGTTGTTCGCGAAGAATACCCTAGCTTCTCCAACGAAGATCCCACTTGCGCCGCTTTATCCAGATGCAATGCATTTCCATCAGCATCTATATCGTACCATGGATGAGAAAAGAGCCTGAGTCCTAAATATTTGTATGTCGACCCTGGATCTCCAACTAATGTCCTTGTCACTGACGTTAGGGTGAGTTTTTTCTTACCGGGCTGGACAACATCATACAGGAATAAACCTCCTTCCTCCAGGCCCTCAAAACAATCATCAAAAGTGCGATGAAGTGATTGTGGAAGTGATGACGGAGCATCGAAGTAGAAGCCCTTGTAACTAGTTTTCAGACACTCGTCGAATGCTTTACGATCTTCATCCGGCGTTAAAAATGCCCTGCCCAGTTTATCTTTCCATATCGGAGGTGCTGGTGTATCAGCGGCAACACCTCGCTGCTTCTTGAGTAGTTGGGCAAGCGAAGGTGGTTCAGGAGTTTGATCGCACTTCTTGCGTTTCTTTATCGACCCTGCCGCTGCAAACACCTCACCACTCTTTCTTTTCTTCTTCATGTTGTATGGAGTTATTATATGTTTTCTGTTATATGTGTGGTGATGGGAGGATGATATATCAAAAATACTTCGGCTCCTACCATAATATTATCATCACCTTCAATATTTTTTCTTTCTCGCTCAACGCTCGATGGCCCTTCTCGCTTTCTGCGCCTGGCCGGTAAAAACCGACCGCACCATCGATCACTTTGTTATTATTATTTTTGTGTATGATATATGGTAGGCAATCATGTTAATTCAGCATCAAACAAGATGATTACACTCACTCTTCTTACGATTATCGCTGCTGCCGCCGCCGCTCTTCTGCAGCAAGGGCATGCTTTCTCACTACTCAACAACACACCGCAAGATAGGCGATCAATAATTCAACAAATCGTTACGTCAGCCACAGTGGTATCGCTACCTTCGTCCCCTACCAACGCATTGCTTGTTGAAAGTTCAAGTCCCGACATACCTGCATTTACAGGTGGAATTGCAGAAGCAAAAGAGAGATTTGTACTGGCTGTGAAAGAGATTGACGATCTACTCAACAACTATGACACAGTAGTAAAAAGTGGGGGTGACAATGTGAGATTGTACCTAGGGACACAGGGAGTTAAGAGTCATATGTATGGCATCATGAAAATATTGAACACACTGAAAGAGGAAGCTGATGATATTGTTGAATACACAGAGGCTAAGGATTTGTTTGAAGCTTTCAAAAACCAAGCTGAGGGAGCAGCATACCAATCTTTATTTGTCGAGCACAGCTCCGCCAAGGGCACACCAGAAAGTCTGTTGAAGACTGCCAAAGGGGATATTGTCAATCTACGAAAATATATGGGTGTTCTTGCGGCACAGCTACATCTTGATGTTTAAGGATGCAATTACAACTGTATAATAAAAAGAAAAATACCTGCTTACAACACTCGGATAAAAATGAATTAGACACTAGTGACACTGTCTGGCACCAGATCGCGATATAGCCAACCCTACATAATGATGCAACAATGAGTTTGGGGGATTTCTTTCGTCTTTGAGGTCTCGAAGAAGGTCACTCTTTTCACAGCGGGTTTCATCTCTATTGATTTCTCCACAGACTTCAATGGTATATCCTCCTCTTGATCTTGACTATTAAATACTGTCTTGTGTTGTGCTTCCTTCGCTTCACCATCAGATACCAGGAAGTCATCACTACTCTCACTTACTTCCGCCAAGCTTGGCAAGTGATCGCTCTGGGGGGTTGACACAGCACTACTGACGTTGTTTTTCCTTGCTGTATGAATACGTGGAAAATGAGGCACCTCATCCAACTCAAATCCATCATGTAATGTAGGTGAGGTCACATCGCTCAACTTGGACGTGATTGTATCTGCAACTGGCCGGTGAATAACCTCCGGCAAAATTCCACGTTGATTCCCAACGCCAATCTCGTCAATAGCACCCTCTATCGTTTTAGATGGGATAGCTTTTTTGATCAATTTCAGTTCAGCGACACTAAAATTTCCTCCTGCATTCGATGACAAGCTAGTACCTTCGTCATTTAAGCTGCAAGGGACATCTGTTTTCTCCAGGGGAGCAACATCATTCAATAAGTAGATCATCTTATCAAAGCATTTCCCACGATATGAGCTCAAGGTCGTCAAATCCCGGACAGAGACATCTGATGCCTCAGTCGTAACTAAGCTTTCATCTTCACCAAAATCCTCTTTACTGCTTTGGTACAAACCTCGAACAACCTTGATTCTAGATGCTCTTAGATGCTTAAGGTCCGGCTTCATTTCTTCCGCATAACTGCAAGGAAGCACTTTGCGCTGGTGGACCCTTGCTTGTAATCTATTGAGGTGGTATTGATCGCGAATTGACCTATCGGCGTCGTTGGATACACCAATAGTATAACGAATCTTTCTTTCAAAGAATGGTTTCTCGTCAGAGGGAATTGTGTCGATATCAGGATGCTGGGCATCACCAAGTGAGTTGCCCCCAATCTGCCCTGACTTCGACTCTTTCCAGGATGTGATTTCTGATCGAAGCACTGTATCACAGTGCATTCTTGTGCCGTTACTATCCTCGTCGATAAAAACTCCCTCTTTAATTGATTTATCATGTTGTTGTTCGTCATGCCTTGACTCTTCATCCACGCTCACTTCATCACCAGGCTTCTTCCACTGCAGATTCTTCGTTTTATTGTACACCACTTCATCCTCATCATAAGTATCTCGAAATGGAGGGAGTATCGGCAAAGGACGGGCGTTTCTGGAACGGCCACGCCGAGTGTGTTGCTCTGGGAGGTTTGGGTGGTAGCCCCCGCTGCTCATAAATTCCATTATTTGTGTAGAAAACTGTAATCGAGGTCAATACCAATGGCAGCGAAATGAACAAGGACCTATATATGTACCTCGATGTGCATAACAGAGAAATGAAAGGCTACCATAGAGAGATGTTGTTTATGATTGTTAGGTAGATACAATGGGAGCAGTAGAGGGTGCCTATTCAAGCGGGTTACCAATAGAGGGGTTTGTGGTTGTGCGTTGAATGAGAGAGTCGAATTTTGAATTCGACGCTAAGGTGGTTGGGTGCCGTGTGCCGTTGAAACGGATGTGACATAGGTTCATCTCGCTCTAATTATCTTTGTTACGATCTGTTACGTAAGGTATCTGTTACATCACTCTTTAATACAACCTAGAGGCAAAACATTTTTAGGAATGGACGTTTTAAGGAAACAATTACCTTTAGCTCTGGGCAAGAGCCAGAGAAGCGGGGACACCAGAGTCAAGAGAGGCGAAAGACTACATCGAGGGCTT